>PVJH01016231.1:0-51100 GCA_004026705.1 Nesogale talazaci
GTCTGATTGTGTGACATATAATCAATTGTGCAAATGCAAGTTCAGGTTGAAGCTGAAGAAAATTAGAGCAAGTCCAGGAGAACTAAACTGTGATGTTGACTAGAGTCCTGTGTGTTAGTCCGGGTAGACTAGAGAAACAAATTCATAAACACACATGTATATGTAAGGGAGAGATTTATATACAAAAGGAATGGAACATTGAGAAAGCATTCCAACCCAGTCCAGTCCAGGGTCATAAGTCCAATATTAGCCCATATGTCCAACAGCAATTTGCAAAGTCCTCTCCAGACTCATGAAACCCATGCAATGATGCTGAATATAAGAAGATCACATGTCAATTGGTACAAAGTCAGTGGTGGTAGAAGCATCTCAGTGCTGGGAGGAATCTCCACGTGGCTTCTCTAAGCCCAGGTTTCTGGCCACAGGAAAGGTCCATGTGACTTCTCCTCTGGGATGTCTCCTAGGAAATCAGCCTTGTGTCTTTTCTATAGAGCGTCTCGAAGAGAATGTTGTCAGTAGAAAGTCTCCAAGGAAGTGAACAAAGAGAGATAATGTCTCTCTCTCCAAAAAAGGAAGTACCAGATTTCCCAGAATTCTCAGGAGAAGGCCACGCCCACACAGAAGTCTCATTGGCTATCTCCAGATTGACTGGCTAGACTCCACCCCTATACTCTTAATCCTCAAATTGGCACCAGATTAGGTGACTGCCACAGCCTGACATTAGAATTTCATACATGAGGGGGAAAAGATCATTAAAAAGACAGAAATTAAAGAAAAGTGGGTGTCACAAAAGAAGCTGTAAATTGTTCTTGAACTTAGAGTAGCTAAAGCTAAAGTAAGAAACAATGAAATAAAAGCGCTGAATAAGATTCCAAAGTGCAGCTTGAGAAGAAAAGTAGAGTATTATAATGAAATGCCGAAAGATATAGAGTTGGAAAACCCCATTCATCAATTCCCCAGCTGGATGAACTGAAGATTTTCTATGGAAAACATATTGAATGAATGTGGGAAGCATTAAAAGAAGATGGAATGGACACACAAAATCACTATACCAAAAACAGTTGGTCAATGTTCAACCATTCACCAATGGAAGTAAATGATCAAGAATTGATGGTATTAAAGGATGATATCCAACCTGCAGTGAAGGTATTAGCTGAAAAATAGCTTCTAGTAACTGATGGGATATCAATTGATGTGTTTCAGCAAACTGATGCATAGACTAAAAGGCAGGTTTTTTAGAAGAAAAATGAATTTTAAGGTTGTGTGTCAGTTACGCTTACTCAATTTACATGCTAATCATTTAATCCAACAAACTGAACTCCATGAAGAAGAGTACCACAGTAAGATTAAAGGAAGGTTCATTAACAATCATTCTTGCTGTAAGTGAAAAGGACTTGGCAAACAAGGATCACAACCCAATCCAAAGGGGAAAAAATCATCACAACCTCACCAATAGGCTAACACCAGAGAAAACAGATTAAAAATCGGAGATAATTTTGATGTGTCCAAAATTTTCCTTCAAATAATTGGAACCACCTTAATGGGCAGGCTGCAACACAAGAATCTGCAGCTAAAGTGACTTTAACTTGAGAAAAGCACTTGAGTGGGATAAGAAATGTACATTCAATTTCATAGTTGTATCTCAAGGATCAAAGCTGGCATTTTTGCTTTTCACTCATACCCCAGAGAACAAAATCTCTAAGGAAGCAAAGAGATAATAGTACTCCAGTAATGAGACTCCAGAGAATTCAACAGTGTAAACGCTTCTCTTATACATTTCAAATCTACTTTATTTTGTATGTGATTAAATAATAAGTGGTATCTTCAAGAGTTCTCAAGAGTGGGTCCATCTCCCTGTCCTTCCTGGTATAGAATCCTGTTTCAACTCATCATCCAAGAAGAAACAGCATCAGGGAACTCAGAGTCTTCTTTGATAATATCTGGGTGAGCTGCGTCTTCACTGTTCCTGAGGAAAATTGTATAGTGCATGGAACTTATTTTTTTAATATAAGGAAAAGGTTTATATACAAGAGGAAGGGGACATTCCGAAAGCATCCCAGCCGAGTCCAGTTCAAAGTCATAAGTCTGATATTAACCCATATGCATAGACTTATTGTATTATTAATCAGTTCAAGGGCATTAACAAAGTTAAAAAAGCTTTATGATGTCTGACTAAGTCAAAGCCCTTTATTCTCCCATCCAAGTACTAATCAGGCCCAACACTACTTAGCTTCTGAGATCAGGTGAGATCAAGCATGATCAGGGTGGTATGACCTTAGACAAAGCCCTTTATTCTGGGAGTGCTTTGGAGACACTAAATATCTTGTTCCTCTGACCTCATACTCTGTCTCTTAGTAGTATTTTTTTTGTTTGTTTAACTACTTCTTTTTCTTCCATTGTTGGAAATAGCCATTTAAGTTCAATTAGATATTTGTTCTCTTAATCATTCAATAAATAGTCTACAACAAATTCTGAGTGTAGGCACTAAGTTGTGTTCTCAGGATAAAGAAATGAGTGAGATATTTTTCCTTCTCTCAAGGAGCTCAAAGTCTATACAGGGAGAGGAACATGGAAATAATTAAATGCAATACCCTGATGGGACACTGCAATCCTGACAAATTGGGCTTAAAAGCAGTCAGTTATTCCTTATTAAAGGTTAATACAGGTTTCAGAGAATGCTAGAGCAACACTGAGTTTGAATTTGTCAGAAATTAGAGTTCTTCAAGGTGCAGAAGTACTCCAGAAAAGAAAGTAAGTGTAGGGATTAATAAAATTGTAAGGTGTTCTTTTGGGGCCCTGGTGGTGCAGAAGCTAAGCACTGGATTGCTAGAGAAAAGTTTGGTCATTTGAACCTACCAAGTGCTCCATGAGATAAAAAATGTGGCAGTCTAAATCCATAAAGACATTCCATAGCAAGAGGTATTAAGCCACATTTAGGAATATTCTGGGGTGATAGGGTTGCTACTTAATTCCGAAATTAACAGAGAGTCAAGCAGGGTTAGTAGCAGGAGAAAAACATTACAGATCAACATAAAGAAGGCATTGTTTATCTTGTTGAAGCCATAAATAAGAGATGGCTAGGAGGGGAAATAGCATGGTGGAGGTGGAGGTATAGAGGTGGGAAATGAACCTGTGAGATATTGAAACATCATGCATTTAAAAATTCACAAACTAATAATACATACAATCTTATTAGTCAGAGTGGTGGAATGGGACAACTTTCACTTCTTCAGATCTTAGAGAAAGTATCAGTTTTAGGAAATTGGGATGTTAATTGTGCTTTTTAAAGACTTTTTCATTTTTTAATGAGGTTGAGAATGTTCCTTTCTATTTTTATTTGCTTAGAAGATTTTTCATGAGTGGATGTTAAATTGTGTATAAATTTTTTTCTACATCAATTGATATTATCATTTGATTTTTTCTGTTAGCCTGTTAAGACCATTGATTACATTAATTGATTTGTGAATATTAAACACTCTTGAACTTCAGAAATAAGTCCAACATTCATAATATATAACTTTCATACATTGTTGGATTTTATTTTCTAATATTTTGTTGAAGATATTTGCATCTATGCTTAGAGATATTATTCTCTATTTGTATCCATTTCAGGTGGGGAGTATTGTGTAGAATTGACATCACTTCTTCCTTGCATATTCTGTAGAATCCAATAAAATTCAAATAATACCTTTAAAATGACTTTTTAACATAATAAAGCACTTATAAAACTTGTTATATTTTTTTATTATTGGAAAATTTTGAATCCATCCATTTTTCTATATGAATTCTCATTGTTTTATTCACATATTTATAAGTAACATTTGTCAATTGGTAATATGAATACTGGTACCTTACAGTTGCAAAGTTTGAAAATATATATACATTTATATGTAATTTTTTCACCTTAATATTCAAAAACTCTATTCTGGAATTATCATGACAATATCCATTCTCTGTGTTTAGTGTCTCTCACTCATTCTCACAATCCTGTTCAGTCTATTATCTCTTCCTCCTCAACCCTTTTGTCCTTTTCTCTTTCTCTATAGATTAGCTTTCACTTTTTCTCCGTACATATGGCATAAAATTACTGCCAAGGTCATTCTGGTCCTTGAGAGCACCTAGCCATGACTATCTAATTGGATTTTCTGAACTATAAAGTTCAATTCTCAGAAAAGAGGAAAGTTGAATGGCTCAAAGATTTGTAGCAGTCATTGGTGACTCAAACAGCTAAGCCTCAAGTTCATGAATACACAGTACCACAATCAAGACTCTAGTGGTGATGGTTGTGGTAGTGATATGTAAGTATGTGTATGTAGGGAAATTATCAGTGAAAAGAACATTGATTAAATAACCCACATGTCCATTTTTATAATGTATGTATAGTATATGTGCTATTATATTCTTGATTATAGTATATGATGTGTACCCTCATTGATATATAATATATACTTAGTATATAGTATATATAGTAGTCTACTATAGTATAGTATAGTAGTATAGTATACTATATAGTATATATAGTAGTGTATAGTATATAGTAGTAGTATAGTATACTATATATATGTATATATAGTAGCTGCACTGTGAGACCCCATGTTTTAGGAGATCTGACTTCCCACTGTCTACATTCTCTAGTCTGATTGTTTTGTCCAAGTCAGTCATTTTGTTTCCATTACTTTTCCCTGATGCCTTGAGAAATGTTCCTCTCTCAGGAACTTAGAATTGACTATTTCTTTCAAAAATGCTTTTCTCACAGATAGTCTCTTGTATACCATTCTCATTACTTTCTACCCAAAGACCCCTTAATCAAATGAGGCTGTATAAAGAAGAGTTTCTTCTCCACGCTATGTTACCAGTTCTACATTTTACTTTTATAATAATTTCCCATGAATTATTATTTGCTAATTTAGTGATAGTCTATTATCTTCTAATCACACAAGTATCCTGGGATATATTTAAGGGTAATGCTTTTAAAAATTAATTTCCCTGATATTTTTCAGGACCTTTAAGAATGCCTGGCACACAGTAATTGACCAAAAGTATCTGTTGAATGAACAAAAAGATGCCTCAGGGAATTTGGAATAAATAATATTGCCTTGGTAAAATGCTTGGAACTAGGGGCAAAGATGGCTAGTCAGATTCAACATCAATCAGAAGATAGCCCCTGTAGGATTCCATGACATTTTCAGGAAAAGGATACTAAATCTATAGATACTACAAGGGTAAGTAGAAAAACAACGAATGCTCCTGAACTCCCAATTCATACATGTTTGCATGTGGGTTATTCAAAACAAAGTATATTTCTGTGACTTTGAGATCAGTGGGAGGCCACAGACAAGTTCTCTGAGTAACATACTTGTCTTAGTCTCCTTGGAGAGTCTTAAAATGGCTGAGCACTCTGCGGTGGCACAGAACCAATCCATCTCATGGGGGATCGTCCTCATTTCACTGATTCTCTGCTTTACCAACCAGGATGCCCCTTTCCAGGGACCGAGCTCTCCTGCTCACTGTCCAAAGTGCATGAGATGAAGTCTGACAATTCTCTATTCTAGGAAGCACTCTGGTTACATTTCTTGCAAGATGGATTAGTTTGTTCTTTGGAAAGGCCACAGGGCTTTCAATATTCTTCACTAACACCATAATTTAAATGCACCAAATCTTTTCTGGTATTTCTTGCTCATTGTCCAGTTTCCAGGTGCTTATAAGGGGATGAAAAACAACATGATCAGTCACACCTTTGTTCTCAGAGTGATATCCTTGCTCCTTAGAAATTTAAAGAGATCTTTTGCAGTATATTTTTCCAAGGCAATATTCCTTTGATTTCTTGACTGATGCTTTCAAGAGACTTTAACTGTATATCTAAGTCAACTGAAATCCTTGGCAACTTTAATCTTTTCTTCACTTATCAAGATGTTTTCTATCGGTCCAGTTCAGAGGATTTTCATTTTCTTACATTGAGCTACAATACACACTGAAGGATGTAGTCTTTGATCCTCATCAGCAACTTCTTCAAGTCGTCCTGACGTTCAGCAAGCAAGGTTGTGTCATCTATATGTCACAGCTTGCTAATAAGCCTTCCTCCAATCCTGATACTGTGAACATATTTTTTCTAACCCAGTTCCTCAGATTACTTCTTAGCATATAGATTGAACACATAAGGTGAGATGATACAGCCATGTCACACACCTTTCTGAATTTTAAACCATGTAGTGCTCCTTTGTTCTGTTCAGATGACAGGTTCATATTCAGATTCAGAACATTTTTCACAATGTTATCAAGTGTTTGTTATGATTCACACAGCCAAAAGCCTTTGCATAGTCAATAAAATGCAAGTGAATATATTTCTGCTATTCTCTGCTTTCAGCCAAACTTCATCCGACATCCGTAATACTATGCCTCTTTCCTCACCCTGTTGAGGAAAGCTTGATACAAAATCTCACTTGAATTTCTTTCAGCTACCTATTGATGTGCTGCAGCAGCCATTTTTAAATGATCTTCAACAAAAATGTACTCATGTGTGATGACAATGATATTGTTTAATAATTTCCACATCCTGTTGGACAATCTTTCTTTGGAAAGAGCAAATGTGTCTATTTTTCCCCAGTCAGTTGGCCAAGTAACTGTTTTCCAAAGTTCTTTTTTCTTTTCATTATTTTCCTAATCTCTCTAGCTGTCTTCAAATCCCTAGAATTTTTGTATTGAGTAGTGAGTACTTCCACTGATGCATTGTTGATATATTTCATTTGATGTTCTGTCAATTCTCAGAGCCTTGCTTTGTCGCTAATGCCTTAGGTGTAACTTGGATTTCTTCCTTCGGTATCTTCAGTTCCTGCTTATATGCTTCTTCTAGATCTGATTGACTCTTGGACTATTCTTTTGAGTGCAGTGACTGTGTGCTCCTTCCATTTCTTTTGATGCTGGTTGCATAGTTCGATATTTATTCCATAGAAACCCTGTGTTAAAATTCTAGGCTTGAATTTTTTCTTCATTTTTTCAGCTTCAGATATGCTGAGCACTTTCTTCCTTGTGGGATGTCTACCTGCAATTCTTTTCACTGGTCATTGTAACACTTTAATTCGACTTCTCAAGTTGCCCTTCGTAATTTTCTGATCAGCACTTTACTGCAAATACAGTCTCAAGTATAGATATTAGCTAATTAATGATATTACAAAAAGCAATCACAGCTAGTGTATTATGTTGGTGATCCCTGCTATGGGCTTAATTTCACTGCTCTTATCTCTTTTTCTCCAGCTTTATCAGCTCCATGGAACCAAAAAACAAAACACACGCTTCAGAATTTATCCTCCTGGGACTCTCAGAAGAGGAGGGACTGCAGCCTCTCCTTTTTGGGATATTCTTGTTCATGTACCTGGTCACATTCATTGGGAATCTTTTCATAATCTTGGCCATTCTCACTGACTCTCACCTCCATACACCCATGTACTTCTTTCTCTCTAATCTCTCTTTTGCAGACATATGTTTTACCACTGCTACTGTCCCAAAGATGCTGCTGAACATCAAAACACAAAGTAAAGTCATAACATATGGAGGTTGCCTTAGCCAGATGTATTTTTACATGGTTTTTGGACAATTAGACAACTTTCTCTTAACAGTGATGGCCTATGACAGGTTTGTGGCCATATGTCACCCCCTGCATTACACAGCTATCATGAACTCCAAGTTCTGTGGCCTCTTGATTTTGGTATCCTGGTTATTGAGCATTCTAGACTCTCTCCTACATGCCTTACTGATATTGAGACTCTCTTTTTGTACAGAGCTAATAATTCCCCACTTTTTCTGTGAACTTAATCAGGTAATCCAACTTGCTTGTTCTAATACTTTTCTCAATGAACTAGTATTATATTTTGCAAATGGACTCCTGGGTGTCCTTCCCCTCATAGGTATCATTTTTTCTTACTGCAAGATTGTATCCTCCATTTTGAGAATGTCTACAGCAGAGGGCAAGTATAAAGCTTTTTCCACTTGTGGGTCTCACCTCTCAGTCGTTCTCTTGTTCTATGGCACATTCCTGGGGGTGTATCTCAGTTCTGCTGCTACTCAAAACTCCAGAGAAAGTGCAATAGCCTCAGTGATGTACACTGTGATCACACCCATGCTGAACCCCTTTATCTACAGTCTGAGAAACAAGGATATGAAGCAGGCCCTAAGAAAACTCTTCCGCTTTTACACAGCCTCTCCATAAGGAGACTATTTTGACTCAGGTTTACCCAGAGCCCCCAAAATGAAGCCTGAAATAGTGAGGCATTTATCTGTTCGTGGAATTCACTTTATCTGTAGAATTTAATGCTAAGGATTTTAATTACATGTACATTAAAAACTATCATTTCTTTTGTGTTTTCATTTAAAGCTTTTCTCTTTGTCATTGTGTTTTCTGGGTTTCATGCAGAGAATATAATTCACCGGATGAAATTCACCAGTAAGAAACAATGCAAGACATTAGAAACTTTAAAACAAGAACAGTGGAAACTTGTGCACTGCTTTACCTGCCTGGTGAAAGCAACTACCTCTTGTATTTTGTATTTTTGAAGAAAAAACATTTGTCATATCAAATTTGGTGCACACATGACAAGATTTATGTTAATTAATTCCAAAAACAAATCATATTGGGGTTAGCAAAAGTTTTTGGAGTCATCAACTGATTTATTTATAATAATCCACATTCATTCCCTAAAATAATTTTCTTTCACCCTGTCTAAAACATAAATTGGAATGTAGTAGAAATTGCAGTACCTGATCCTTCAAATATTGAGAGTGTTGCCAGGCCCTGAGAGTCCCCTTGGAATGTGTTATTCCTTAAAATAATTTCTAAGCCAAAAGCCTTAAAGATTATTTTCTTTGACATGGCTACCATAACAATCTTACTTGCGGTTCACAGCTAATGTGGATATTCTGCAAATTGTCAATTATGGCTTTTCACAGCATGCTAGAAATTATGAAATAAAATCAGGATATAATCATGGGTTTGTGTGTACTTTGTAAGAAAATTGTATTTCGTGCAGAGAGTATAATCCACTGAGTGAAATTCAGCAGTAAGAAACAATGCAGGACATAAGAAACTTTAAAACTACAAGAACAATGGAAACTACAAGATCAATCCTTCGTTCATCACCTGATCATGCACTAAGCCGAGGTAGCATTTTTAAAGCAGTGTTACCTCAGAGCTAGTGCCCAATATTTTAATAAAATATTCTCTTTTATGTTTTTAACCCTGCTCACAGCTTTCCAGGTAAAGGGACTACTGGTTGATTTCAAGACTAGTATGATATCCTGATAAGTAATTAATTGGCTATGAGAGAAAGATTACAGCAGAAAGTTTTGAGTTTGATAATCTGTTTTCCCTACTTTTGGAAGGTTTTTAACAAAATATGTGGGAGCTTAATAAGAATTTTTAAGGATACTAGCCACAATTGTCTCCTTTTAAATATCTCTCTGGTTTAATCCATATGGATTAATACACTGGACCTGATGCCAATCATATAAACAATGAAACCCCATATCTCTGGTGAGTTGGTCATATCAGTCAAGTATGCCATTTTCCTCCACTGAATTCAGAAGGTACCCAGTTCAGTGTCTTCATCTCCCACTTGGCTTTGGGCATACAGAGGGCAACCACTGCAGAGGTTTCCAAGGAACCTGCTGCATCCCTTACCAATTTATTTCTAAAGCTCTTGGTGAAAATTATGGTCTCTGAACCCTTCATCCATGCATGTTTGGGTGTGCATGTATGTAATGGAGACACACATATCCAGCCCATCACCAAACCCATACTGAATTCCATGGAGCCACTGTTAAATCATAGCAACCACACAGGACTCCGGGTAAGGGAGAACTACTCTTGGGAGTTTCTGAAGCTGTAACTTTTTCCAGGATAGAAAGCCTTGCCTTTCACCCTCCTGGGTCATTTGTCCAGCCTTGCCCATTAAACCCATAATGTCTGATGAGCCTCTCTGTCACTGTCTTGACTTACGTCTTCTCTGAGCTGACATTCCTACCACCAGTTCTCACATATGCTTCCAAAAATTTTAAAGAAAACCTTGTAATTTTCTGATGCCTCAGCCTCCTTCTTATTCAGACTTTGCATTTGTCTGTCCCCAACATCGAGGTATCTGACTCTGGGTCTCAGTCTGAAGACAGGAAAAATGAGGATCTAGCAAAAGATGCTGGGTTTCTGCAAGGTGAATATACATTAGGTGATATCATTACAGGTTCTTCAGGCCAGGCACTTAATGGTCTTGGTTAGTACTAAAGTCCCTGTTTAAAAAAATCAATCATTTAATTAGACATAATCCAGATAATACCATTCAATAGTTCAGTCATGTCAAGTAGTATTGTGCAATCGCGACCACATCCATTTTCAAAATATATTCTTTCCTTCGTATACCCCTTGGCTTCAGGTCCCCACTACCACCCCCTCCTTTGCAATATCTTCCAGGAACCCTTACTCTAGTTATTGTGGCTATAAATCCAAGCAACCTGAGTGTCAAATAATGAAAAACAGAATGATACATAACAGAATCAAGAACACTGCCAACACATACTAAAATAAAACAGAGATAAGCCCAAAAGTAAAGGTGGAAAACCCAGATATTAAGAATTAGATCAAGCTCAAAATATATCAAAAGGGAAATAAAGTGACAATGTTTAGCTATTCCAGTCAGATGTATCATTTTAATCTACTATATCATCTCTCCAATACTCTGCCTCATAATCAAGTTATTCCCATGCTTCCCTTGTCAGATTCTGCAAATGTATTGGGCTTTCACTGTCATCCATAGCCTTCTGCAAACCAGAATTTTGCAACTTAAACTCTGGCACTCTTTTTTCCTTCAGATCTGTATTGTATCATTTACAATTCTCTAATTGGATGTTGGTGTACTTCTTTCATGTGGATTTAGTTGGCATTGGATGGCTGCTTGCCTGAAAACAAGCTTTTAAGACCCAAGACACTCTTCTCTCTGAGAGCTCAGCATCATGGAGGGGTCCTCAAGCTTTTAAAACAGGGGGCCAGTTAACTGTCCCTCAGACTGTTGGAGGACCAGATTATAGTTTAAAAAAAATTGAAAAAATTCACTGCGGACCTGGGATGGGTCAGCTGCTAAGTCTGACAGGCAGTGGCGGCAACAACACTTGGTGGGCCAGGTAAATGTCCTCAGGGGGCCGCATGTGACCTGCGGGCCATAGTTTGAGGACTCCTGAAATGTCTTCATCACAATTTGCTAGACCACCCGTAACTCCCATGCTTCCATCATGAGAGTGTATAGTGCAGTTCTTCTTTAATTGAAGCTAGAGTTAAGGGTGAGCTTCAAATCCATTCCTAAATCTCTGTATAATTTTAATAATAATCTTATGATTTAGTTATATCTACAATTTGTACTTTTTTAACAAAGTCTTCTTTCTAGCAATATCTTACCCTTTGCTTTAGACTTTGGCAAGATTGTGAGTTCACCTCATTTTGTAACGTGTCCACCGATAATGTCAGTCTTTTTAAAACAATTTGATGGTTTGAATATATTTAAAAGACTTGTGCAATAATCACCACAATCCACTGCAGAAAACTGTCATAATATTTGTACCCCTACACTCAATTTCTCTTGTCATAACCCTAAAAACTATTATCCTAGTTACTATGTCCATGAATTAACTTTTCCTGTGTACATATTTTTAATAATACTAAGAAACTAAACAGCACTAACAAAATAAAACACAGAAAAGCTTAAATTCAAAAGAATCAGAAAATAATAAAAACTGGAACAAATTAAAGACTCAAATTTTGAGGGGTACCCATCTCTTCCCAGATGATGTGAGAGAGGAAATCTGATTCATGAAGTAATTGAAATTTCCTGTTCTCTTGCTAGTTTTTTATCAAATATATTTAAATCCTCACAGTTTGTCATATAGTTTCTGAAAACTCTCTAGTGCCTTCCAAACTCATTGAATTCTACTTTGATAATATATATTTTATCACATAATTCACTTAGTCTGCTTATTTTTTTCCTTTTAGTAGATGACTAATTGGCATTGATGTCAGAGGATACATTATGAAATAATTTTTTTCACTGCTATTTTCTGGCTACCAGCATACCACCAATCAGTAAAAACAACATAATCCAGCCCAACATGTTAAATTACTGTCACATTTTAATTTGACAATAGGGAAGGTATTTTTCTTTATTGAGCAGAAAATATATATATATCAGCATGTGCTTGCAAAATTGTTGCAAGAGCTGATATATGCCCTTCAAATACTGACAGTGGCCCCACTACAACATTGCAAAACAGAACAGTTAAAAAGATTGATATTTTATCATCAGAATGGTGGAAGAATGAAGCAGACTCCAGGCTTATGACTGAGCCAAAACACAACCTGCTTTGGCTGAAACGTAAGTAGTAGGAAGTCCTTGGTCTAAATGTAGGCTCACTGTGCCTGCTAGAGCTGCACTTTTGGCAAAGAGTGTGCATGTCATTTCCTAACACCACGAACCGACCGGTGTGCAAATTCCCTCTAATTCTATGAAGGATATTTATCTTTATCCTTATTAATTTACCCAGCTACCATAGTTGATTATTTTCTTATAAAACATTGTTCACAGTTCATGAAGTGAATAACAGAGAATGTTACAATTTTTTCCTTTATACATACATAGTTTATACATAGTTTCTTTTTTGTTTGTTTGCTTTAGTTTTGGGGCATCGCTAGCCTCTGGTGGTAGTAGAAGGCCCAGCCTTGCTCCTGGAGAGCTGCTGCTGCATTTGAACCACCAACACAAGTGGGCCGCAGTCCCAAACACAACCACTATGCCACCGGGACTCAGCCTCATAGTTTCTTAATTCATCATTTCTGTTCTAACTTGCCTACTTTTTCTCTGTACTTTTTTCAAAATAAACTTATTGGATTCTCTCTCAACAGTTTTACTCAACTCCTGAATCCTTAAAATATGGAGTAACAATAATGATTCCTTTTACCTGATAGGATAAATTTATCCTCATAAAATTTTACTTATTTACAGAAAAACAATCAACAAATAGCTGCAAGAGAGCACAAAACATCAGCCACGTTCTCTTTGAACAGTCAAACATGTGCACTGATCTGAATCTTTTTGAAACTTGGAAAGAGTAGTTAAAATATGGATTTCATCATTTAACATATGAAGGGGCCTGACAAGGATTGTATGTAGGTGGAGGGATGGGGAGGGGAGATTTTGTTTGTGAAAGGAATAAACAGCAGGCTATCAAGGGAACTACTATGGCTTTCCTATAGAAATTGGAGACATAAATTAGTCTTCAAAGTACTAGATGCAAATAGAGAAATGGAGTTATTCTGAGTAAGCTCTGTGTTACTCAATTCTTTTACACTAAATTAAATTCTGTAGTAATTTTATGGAATCCTTCGATGCAAAGTTCTATCAAAAATGTCTTTTCTCCTCTTTGGAGCTGAACGGTGGCCTAGTGGATATGCTTTGGGCTGTGATATGCAAACTTGGCAGTCTGAAATTGCCAGTAGCTCTGCGGAAGAAAGACTGGGTTTTCTACTTCCAGACACAGTTGAAGTCTTGGAAACTCCCCTGGGCTGCTCTAGTCTGTCCAGTGCATTCTCTCTGAGTCAATATTGATACAATGGCAGTGAGTTTAGGAACTGCTTCTTCCAGGGAGCGAGGTCCAAGTCAGAGTAAAGACTCTCGGGATGAAGGAAATCGATTAATCAGCGACGCAGTAGAAGACATTTACCAGGCCCTCCCTTACTGGAAATCTATAATAATGTAAATTAAGTGAAAAGTGGGGGAGGGGAAAGGATCCATTCCCCAACCTGTGCTGGTGAGTCTGTGTCCGTGTTCTTGCACTCCTGGATTACCTCCATCCCTGACCCTCCTCACCATTCGTCTATCAGTTTGTCATATGGTGGTAGCTTTTGTGCTCTTCTGATGCTACAAGAAAAACCACCAATATTTCAAAACATGGTCACTGATGGTGAACAGGTATTAGCAGAGCTTCCCACTAAGCAAGCCAAAGAATAAAGACCACCTATCCATCACTTCTTTAAAAAAAAACAAAGCAAACAAAAATCAATGAACACACGAATAGTATGAGTAGCAGTGGAATATTGTCTGATATAGTGTCCCAAAATGAGTTCCTCAGCTTGAGAGAAATTAAATTTTACCTGGGGGAGGAATTTGTGCTTAAAGTACAATATACTTTAATGATGGAGGTGCAGTAAACTTTTCAGGCTCTTCATTTGTGATGTAGCATAACTCAAAATAAGGAGAAACAGCTATAAACATCCATTGATAATTGAAATGTGGAACATATATAACCTGAATCTAGGAGATATGGAAGTTGATGCTCAAAGGTCAATATCATAGTCATTGGGAAGCTGGAAGAAATCTTGATGGTGCAGCGGGTAAGTGTTGGGTTGTTAATGGCAAGATCAGCCATTGAAACTTGCCAACTACTCCCAGGGAGAAAGATGAGGCTATCTGCTCCCACACCATGTTACCTTTGCAGAAACGCTCCCAAAAGAGTCCTCCACTGCCCTGTTGAGTGCTGTGAGTTGAGATCTACTTGAAGGCAACGAGTTTACTTGTTTCATGCTTGTTTTTCTTTACTAAGGTGAAAAGGCTACTTTGAATTGAGCAATTGTACAATCCATGCTGAGAATGACAACTTGAAGAGGAGTGGCATCATATTAATTGTGAAAAAGACTATTTCAAGATCTCTCCAGAAATACAGCAATGTCTGTAATATGACAATATTGATGAGTCTACATGGAAGACTTAATTGAAATTACTTAATATGGCTTTGTTCAAGTTTAGATATCAACCACCAGTGACAAAGATGAGGACGATGGCAATTTTTAAAACCAATTTCTGTACTCTGTAAAGGATGAAGCATGCAATAAAACTCATTCATTCTCACTGGTGATAGGAAATGAAGGCTGGAAAAAAGAAGGATCAGTAAGTTGAGAAGTACTATCCTGGTGATATAAACAATGTCAAAGAGCTCGTGTCAAAATTGTGTAAGACCAACAGGGAGTCTATTGGAAATGCCTTCTGTTCAAAAGCAGAAACATAAGCCATGCACCTGGTCTCACTGGATGAATTATGCAGGAATTACATGGGCACTGTGGTGGGCCAGGATGAAGAGCTAAATCCCATCAGTCAAAACAAGCCAGGAGTCAACTGCAGAGCAGTTGCTCACGCACATACATTGCTCATGTTAATGGTCAAGCTGACGGAAAAGAAAACAAGCCTTTAGAGCCAAGTGTAACCTGAATTATATCCCACCTGCTCAAGAGAATATTTCAATGATAGACTTGCTAAACTGAACATTCGTGCTCAATCACCAGACAACTTACAGGATGGCATCAAAGGCAGCATACATGAGCAAAGGAAAAGAGTATTGAAAATACCACCAAATCGATGTCAAAAGAGACTCCTGAACTTGCACTTCCACCTATAATTAACTCAGGAGCAAGATAAATTAAAGAGCTGAGCAGGGATTTCCGAAGACAATTTGAAGAGAAAAAAAATAACATGAAATGAAATGTACAAAAACCCAGAGTGAAAATTCAAAGGGGGAAATTATGCATTTCTAACACTGATAAAATAACTGAAGCCTCAAGATTCAAAGGATCCTATGGGGGAAATGCTGAACAGTGCAGGAAGCATTAAACAATGAAAAGATGAAAAGAGCAGTTATCAGTCCAATGCATAACCCACTATAACATCAGGACTCCAATGATTAGTACAGGGAGGAATTATGATTGATAGCATCAGAAGAGACATGGTAAATATGAAGATATAATAGTGGACTCAGAATCTCCCTCCAGATTCAGGCGTGAGACCATCCTTATGGGATACTAGCAACACTAGACACAGAGCTTAAGACAGTTTACTTCCTCTTGGGAAGAAACATCTCATAGGATAAAAGATGTCAATGAAGGTACAAAGTTGTCTCCCAAGGGTCAAAACGGGTAGAAGTCTTCAGATTATTTTTCTCTCTTTGTGTCAATTAATATCACAGTTATTAGAAGGTTGAAAGAGTACTTCATTAATGAGGCACATGGGAACACCCTCTCAAGTCTATTTAATTAATCTCAGGTGATGAGAAAACACAGCCAACTAAAAACCCCCAGAGGTCTCAAGAGTGATTCCATCTCCCTGTCTTTCCTTGGAATAGAGCTTCCAACTTCATCGATTATTGAAGGGGAAAACTTTATCAGTGAACTCAAGCAGTTCTTTGATAACATCTGGGTGAGCTACGTAGCTCTTCTTCACTGGTGCTGGGGGATGTGGTATATGGTGTGTGTGCGACTCATTTAATTGTTAGTCACTTTAGGGGCAGTATCAGGGAAAGCAAATTCAAGAAAAGATAATGACAGAAAGTTTTTGCCCAAGGCCCTGATTCTTCTTTTGGAAATTAGTGAGGACTTCACAAGGAAGCTTATTATTTTGAGACTTGAAACAAAAGTTGGAGTTCTTGAGCACAGTATCCGTGGTCATGATGTGCTTATGTTAATTTCATGATTGAGATGTAGGGGTGAAGTCTAGCCTGTTAACCTGAAGATAGCCATTGAGAAGCCAGTGAAGCCTCCGTGTGGGCATGGCTTTCTCCTGAGACTTCTAGGAAATCTTGGGATATTTCCTTCATGAAGATGAGAAGCTATCTTCCCCAGTTGTTGGGAGTTAGTCTCAGAGATGATGAATCATGGACAAGACAAGATGGCAGCGTCTGAGAAGCCAGAGAAGAAGCCACACTACTTTGCTCTGATAGAGCCTGACCTTTGAAGCTGGAGAGGTCATTTGGGGACCCCTGCCAGCGATGAGTTGCTTCTGCCACCACTGGATGCTGTTGATAGACCCTGAGCCCTGGAAGGGAGGAACCATGGGGAGACCCCTGTCAGCTATGGGATTTTGTACCCATTGACCTGTGACTTCATGGGTCAGAAGAAGACATTATAGCTTGGTATCGGGCATATGGGCTAATATTGGACTTATGACTTTGAATTGGACTGGGTTGGGATGCTTTCTCAGTGTTCCATTCCTTTTGTATATGAACCTTTTCCTTATATTCATATGCGTGTCTATGAATTTGTTCCTCTAGTCTACCCAGAGTAACACAAACACAGAGAAGGGGAAGGAGTATTCCAGGAATAGGTAGCAGGAAAGCAAACCCTACTAAATAAAATTCATGGTGTAGTAAAGAAATTATAAAGTATGTAATAACTATAGAGCATTGACAGCAAAATTAAAATTCAGTCAGATATATAAGAGTTAGAGAATAGAGCCTTACCTCTTTGGTATATGATTGAGCATTCATTTCAAATTAGTGAGCAGTCAGTACAGAGTTTAGGGTAGAGGTTGGCCACATCATAGTTGCTCTGTGGAAAGGACTCTGGTCAATATGAGGTCTAGACTACTGCTGCTATCAAAGTCATACAGAGATTATAAGAATTGGAATTCTAGAATAATAGCACTGTGGAAGTGGACTAGAGAGGATGAGTCTGTGAGGAGATGAAACATGATGTATAAAAAAACAATCTTTAACACTAGGTGCATGCTAGATATTTTATAGGCATAATTTTAAATTTTCAATAACTGTAAAACTGATATCATTATTTTGTTTGATTTTATGACCTAGAAATGTGGGAGTTACCACCACGATATCCCTGGTCCAAGGCATGTAGTGAAGTCTGAGGTCAAGCTCAGAATTCACAGTCTGTTTTTTTGCATTTGACTAATATTTCAAATTGTAATATGTGAACAGTAGCAGCTTTTCAGGAAACTGTGAGGAGACTGCAGATGGGTTCCATAAACCTAGTACATAACTTCACTTATTAATAATGTCTTTCCTCCAATATCCCATGCTACATATAGTAGACTTTTCTATTTGTGCTACATTTTCCTATGACAGTTTCTCAGATTTTCCTTGTTTTTGATAACTTGATTATTTTGAGATGTAGTGCTCAGGTATTTTATAAAGTGTACTTCCAGTGCAGTTTTCCTGGTATTTTTCTTATGATTTGACCAGAGTCATTTGTTTTGGGAGGAAGACTATAAAGAAAAAGTAACAACTGCATGACATTGCAGCAAGGATACAATCAACCGGACTTAACACTGTTGATGTTGACCTTAATGGTTTAGATGAAAAGGGGCTTGGCATGTCTCTAAATGATGAATGTATTGTTTTCCTTCTTTTCCATGCTTTAAAGGCTTCCTACATAATTCGATATTTTGTCCATGTGGTTGTTGTTAAGTGTCATGGGGTTAGTTCTGACTCATGGCAATCCTCTGTACAATAGAAACACTGCCTGGCCCTGCTTCATCTTCACCTTGGTGGAACCATCCCCCACTTGTGGGAGGATATAACAATTGTCTGCAGATGGACTTTGGGTTTCCACCCCAAACCCCTCGTTCACATCAATATAGCTGTTTGCTTTGGATCCTTTGATGGCTAATTCCTGATCACGTCAACACCTGTAATCATCAGATTGGTGTGCTTCTTCTATGTGGGCTTATGTGCTTCCCTGCAGGATGGCTGCTTGTTGAACTTGTTTAACTTCAAACCTTTAATACCACAAACTCTACATCTTTTGATAGCTGGGCACCATCCACTCTCTTCACCACGTTTGCTTATGTATCCATTTTGTCTTCAGCTATCTTATCAGGAAGATGAGTATCAAAGAGTACCAAATTATCATAACAAAGTGTTCTTCTGTTTAGGGAGGCCTTGAATAGAGGCCTAAAGTCCATCTGCCATCTTAATACCTAACACATAAATATATGTACATTGATCTCTATCCCTTTCATTAAAAATGAGTATACTTACATATATACATGACTATAGCTAGACCTCTATAAATAGCCTTTTTCTCCAGTATTTTTCTTCTATTTCCTTTCACCTTCCTCCTATCCCACTATCATTCCCATCCTCCATTTGACTCTCAATAATTCTTCTCAGATACATTGCACTTGATTAAACCCCACCAGCAAACTCTATAAGTTATATTAGCAAAGCACCATCAGCTTCTTTCACCACTTTTGCACCCATTTTGTCCTCAGTGATTGGTGTTGGGAAGGTGAATATCACAGAATTCCAGTTTATTAGAACAAAGTGTTCTTGAATTGAGAGAGGACTAGAGTATAGTCCTATTGTCCATCTGCTACCTTGATACTTAATATATATATGCTATATCCATATCATTATATATGAATATATTTACACCTCAATAAATGTCTTTTACCTTCTAGTTCTTCCCTCTGATTTTTCACTTTCCTCCTGTCCCATTATCATGTTCGACCTTCATTTGACTCTCAGTAATTCCTCTTGGCTACACTGTACTTGATTAAACCCCACCAACTCTTGTACACCCTCTTTGCCACCAACTGTTCCCTTATGCCTGCTTTGTTGACTCCCCACTCCCCACTCCCTTTCACTCACCTCCCTGACTGGCCTATCCCCCTGGAACCATTGGTCCAGATATTTTCTCCTCAGGATCATTAATCTTGGCTGTCATATATAGATAGACATGAAAAAAGAATTTAAAAAAGGACCTTTAAATCGTTCCAAGTCTGTCTGCTGACCCTTGTATATGTTTTCTGATTGAGCCTGAGAAGGTGGCTGCCATCTGAGTCTGAAGTGTACTGGGGGGATTTCTCAGGGACTTCATTGTTTTGCTTTGCTTTGCTTTCCTTGCTGCTCTGTTGTTCTCTCTTTGTGTCCTGCCCAGGTGTGCATGGGGAGGCAGTGGGGGTGGGGGCGGAGGGGAAGGGGTCAGACTGGGCACAATGCCTGCACTATGTCTCCAGGGCCGTCCCCTGCAGTGCTGTGTGCATCCTCCAGCTTTGTTCCTCTGTAATGGTGTTTTATCCATTGTCAGTGTTTTGCCCTTCCATATTATTTGAAAGCAAGTTTGTATATACCTATAAAACAGCTTTCTGGGATTTTGATTAGGTATCCATTGAGAAATTTGATCAAATTAGGAAGAATTGAACTTTAAATGATATTGAGTTTCTTAATCCATAAACAGACTATCTCTGGATTCGTTTAGAACTTCTTTGATTTCTTTGAGCAGAGGTTTGCAGTTATCATATATTTTGTTTGCCATACACTGATCAAATTTTACTTTGGGAAGTAATACTATAAATAACACTTATTTGTATTTCACATTTCAATTATTTGATTTTCTATAATAAGACAATCACATTTCCATATTTGCCTTGTATTCTTAGAGCTTGTTTTAAATCCAAACCCCAAGCCCACTGTCATCAAGTTGATTCTGGTTCTTGCTGTGGCGAGGTGCCATGAATTTGGTTCTAACCCATAGTAACTCTATTCACAGCAGAGAGAAGGGCTGCCTGGTCTTGGGCCAGCCTCACAAGAGTTCCTTTGCTTGAGATCATTGCTGAAGCCACAGTGTGAATCCACCTTGTTGAGAGACTTCTTCCCACTCACAATAACTCTCAACATGCTTTCTGGAGTTTTGTGAGTCTTTACTCAATCTGACAGCCTCATCTTTGTCTCACGGAGTGGTTGATGGGTTTGAGTCAAGGACTTAGTCTTTAGCAGTCTCAGCCCTTACCCAAAAGCACCACCAGAACTCCATTATATTGTCTTCTTAGTTCCAGGAGGTTGTTGTTGAATGTATTGGAATTTTGTGAGCAAATAATTAAATCACATGTGAACAAAGACACATGTACATTATATGCCTTATTTTCTTATGTTTTTTATGGTAAATGAGGTGGAAGTCTACATTTCAGATTTCATTTTGTATCTAACTTCATTTGTATTTAACTTAACAACTTTTCAAACTTCTCAATTGCTTGTCCTGTTCCCTTTATTATGCTTTATTGAATGACCTAGAACTTGTAATCAGATGTTAAATAAGAGTAGTGAGAGAAGACATCCTTATCGTGCCCATGATATGGAAAAGTTATATTTTGCTCACCATTAAATATAATGCCTACTGTGCTAATTTTGTAAGTGTTCTTTATCAAGTTGAAGAAGCTCTCTTCTATTTTCAGTTTGCTTAAAGTTTCTAAATATCATGAATAGATATTTTACTTTGTCATATACTTTTCCTGTATCAACTGATAAGTCAGTATGATTTTTTAATTTTACTATTCATGTGCTGGGTTAGACTGCTGAATTTTTCATGTTAAACCAATATGCATATATAACATTTAGTCATGGTGACTAATTATTTTCATGCATTAGATATGACTTTTTAGGATTTTTGCATCTATGTTCATAAAAGCATAGATTGGTGTGTTTTGGTACCAATCTGGTATTAAATTTTGGTACATAACTTTTCTTTCATGTAATTTTAAAAATAGTTTTATTAGCACTTCATCCACATGCCATATATTTATTTATTTGTTTATATATTTATTTGGGCATCACTGCCTCTGTTGGGCATGGGCGCTACCCAGTGCTGCTCCTGAGAGCCGCCACTGCATTTGAACCGCCAAGCCCGCGGGCTACAGTCCCGCACTCAACCTCTTATGCCACTGGGACTCAGCTATCCACATGTCATATAACTAATAATACAGTAATATCAAGAAAAATTGTCCAATTATCACTACATTGTTTTTATCTAGTGTTACCAATGGTGCAGTGTTGGTCTCAAAGTAAGTTACAAATTATTCCTTATGTTTCTATACTCTGGAGGCAATTTGCAGAACTGGTATCATTTCTTACTCAAATATTTGATAAAACTCCCCTTCACTTCACTAATATATCTTAAGTAACCGTTAAATAGACTATGTCTCATGTACTGACAATTCCTACTTGCCCTTCATCACTATGTAAAATTGCTATGTAAAATTTCCCTCACTTTGAAAGGACTGAACCAATTTCTAATCACAAGGAATCCTGCATTGTAGTCACATTCACTTGCTGAATTTGCAGCTTTTAAATAATTGAAAGGTCTTTGACCCTTTCCTTCCATTAAAAAAAAAAAGAAAACTACTGTTATTGAGTCAATTTGGACAGCTGTGATGAGGTTTCTGAGACTTTGTGAATCTTTAAGGGAGCAGACAGCCTTATTTTTCTCTTGTAAAGCACTTGGTAGGTATGATAGGTAAAATTGTTGTGCCCACAGGGCCAAAGAAGATAGATAGGTTTATTGTGACAACATGGCCAATGAACACATCACACAGTAAGATCCATTGAAGAGCAAGATAGAAATGGCTTTCTTGCTCTTGAAGACCTTTGGGCCAGCTGGCTGCCTTGTTTGTCCTGTGCCTCCATCCCCAAGAGGCACGATCCATGGGACACCTAATCTGTGGACTGTGCTGCTGTGAGTTGAGGTTCCTTCAAGCCCTGCTTCATCACATTCCTGGAATATACATCTCATGAGCTGGGGACTGTCGGACCCTGTCAGCTAAATGTTGGTGACCTGCTTTGCTGATTGCTGCCTGTGGCTGGATAGCCTGAATTGCTCTACAGAGGACTACTCAGTGGCCCTCAAGACTCCAAGGACTGCCAGTGTAGTAGCTGTCTCATGCGAGTTGCACCAAGCAATTTGTATTGCTTTATATATTAGTTAACTCTTTATTTCTTATGTTAGATATCTTTCTATCTATATGAATTTAGAGAGAGAATTATTAGTGTCCTGGTTTTGTTTCTCTAGAGAACCCTGCCTAACACAGTAGGTTTAACCACTGATCTTGTGGTTGACAATCCAGTACCCAACAACGCCACCAGGTTTCTTAAAGAACTGTATGCACCTGTTCTGACTTATATAGTCTATTTAAAGACACACTTAGGAACATGACTTATTTTAACACAGGGATTGCCCATACAGAAATATTTCCCAAACTCACTGGATCTTGGAAATGTGAAAGACTTGTGTTTGAAGTTTTTTAATCAAAAGTTGGTCCTGCTAAATACCAATACTTTTGATATGTATATTCACTTTTTATTGATGTATATTGTGAGTTATCTTCAGGGTATTAGAACTGGCTCATTCTGCTTCAATTTCCCTGTCTAGTTTACATTTCCAAAACCCATTACCATGAAATTCATTCCAAATTATAAAGACCTTTAATAGTGGTCCTGGGGCTGTAAGTCTTTGCAGGAGCAAATAGCTTAATATTTCTTCCCCACAGAAGTTGGTGAGTTTGAACCAGTGACCTGAAAGTAGAGGTTCAAAGCTTGCCTGATAGCAGCACCCGTTATAGTGAGTTTGTCTCCACATTGTAACAAGATCCCAAAGTGATGGGTATTCTAATTCAATATCGAGTGCTGAAATACAAATTTCAGGTTGGCATTGGACTGGAATGAACTAGGTAGAAGCTCTGCCTTTTATTTCAGAAAGGGAAAAAATAGGAATTGCATTACATTGTACCAAGAATACAGTCAACTGGAATTATCCATGGCCTGGATGAGAATGGACTTGGAAGTTCTCTAAGTGATAGTTACTATTTTCTCTCCTTGTGCTGCCAACAAAACAATTGCCTCAGATGTATATAAATATTGGACATTGAATAAGAAAGACTGTAGATGAATCAATGCATTGGAATTACGGTACTGACAAAGAATCTTGAAAGAACCATAGAGCACCAAAAGATGAAAGAAATCTGTTTTCAAAGAAGCATAGTCAAAATACTCCTAGAGGCAAAGATGTGAAGACTGCATCTCACGTGTTTTGGACATGTTGTCAAGACTGGACAGTGTTGTGTTCTGTGATACATAGGAATGCTATGAATCAAACCTCGTCAATGACATCCAACACCAATATAATATGGAAATTTTCATTTATTTTATATTGTTGGCATTGCTTGTGGTTAAATTTCACTGCCCTCATTTCTTTTGCAGATTTTTTCAACTACATGGAATCAAGAAATTATACAGGTTTTCAGAATTTTTCTTACTGAGGCTCTCAGAAGAGGCAGAATTACAGCTTCTCCCCTTTGGGCTGTTCCTATTCATGTACCTAGTCACTTTCCTTGGGAACTTTTTGATTATCCTGGTCATTCTCACTGACTCTCACCTCCACTCACCCATGTACTTCTTCCTCTCCAACCTCTCTTTTGCAGACATCTGTTTCACCTCCACCACAGTCCCAAAGATGCTGTTGAACATCCAGATACAGAGCAAAGCTATACCTTATGAATGATGTCTCACCCAGATGTACTTTTTCATGCTTTTTGGATTGTTAGATAATTTTATTTTGACAGTGATGGCCTATGACCGATTTGTGGCCATCTGTCACCCCCTCCAGTATACTGTCATCATGAATCCTAAATTTTGTGGTCTCCTACTTCTGGCATGCTGGTTATTGGCTTTCCTCGACTCTCTGTTACATGATTTAATAGTTTGGCAACTGTCTTTTTGTGCAGACTTGAAAATCCCCCACTTTTTCTGTGAACTTAATCATGTAGTCCAACTTGCTTATTCTGACACATTCCTCATTGACTTAGTGATGTATTTGGCAACTGCAATTCTGGTTATTATTCCACCCACTGGTATCTTTTATTCTTATTCAAAGATTGTATCTTCCATCTTGAGAATTGCATCAGCTAGTGGGAAGTATAAAGCCTTTTCCACTTGTGGGTCTCACCTCTCCGTTGTTTCCTTGTTCCTTAGTACAAGCTTTGGAGTATATCTTAGTATATCTTAGTTCTGCCATTACACAAAACTTGAGGGCCAGTGCAATTGCTTCAGTAATGTACACTGTAGTCACACCCATGATGAACCCCTTTATCTATAGTCTGAGAAGCAAGGATATAAAACAAGGGTTTTCACCTGAAAAACGTTCTCATATAACCAGATCATTTGGATCAAGAGTAATTAATTACTTAGTAGTAATTACTTAAGGCAAATATAAATTGTAATGGCAATTATAAATAATTGTAAATAATTGGCCTCAAAGCAACAGAGATAAATGATGACATTTTGTCTGTTGATGAAAATACAATCTGCAAGTTACCTCGTTTCCTTATTCAATTTCTATATTTTACACATTACATGCAACAACTACTTTGTGTTTTTGGTAACTTTTATTCTCTCTAATTTTATACCTTGGGTTCAGCACACAAAATAGAATCCCTTGCATGAACTTTCAGTAGTGAAATGTTTCCTCCAAGATGTCAGTAATTTATAATAATATTTGAAGTGTTGAAGGAATGAGGGTGTGCAACGGCCTCTATCAGATGGAAGCAATCACTCCCATGTTATCTGCTTTTGTCTTAATTTTGTGGTATTATCAGATTTTGCATCAACTTCTTCCAGAAAAGATCAAATCTGGATTAGCTGAAACATTTGGAGTCACTACCAACTGATTAATCTTACCCAAATCCATATTCAATTTCCAACATCTCACTTTCTCCTATGTAGTCCAATACAATCATTATATGAAGAGTTAGTAGAAATGACAAATTCTGACCCTTCAAACATCGATGACATCTTACATTTCTATGATTCCCCTAGGGATGCACTGGTGCTTTTTAAAAATTATTTTGGAATGCAGGAAAAGTTTTTGAAGAGTTTGCTTGACCTGTCCTGCCATAATAGTCATTCATGATTTAAAGGTTGTGACAGCAATGTGGGAAGACTGTCAGGTCTATTTGACAACTTTTGCATTCCAGATATTAGGAAATAATAAGAGGATATCATTTCATCCTGCTGTATATTTTCTGAGGAGCCCTGCTGGTATAGGGGTTGCTCATTGAATGGTGATTCTCAATGCCAATACAATCATTATATGAAGATTTAGTAGAAATGACAACTTCTGACCCTTCAAACATCAAGGACATCTTAGGTGCTACTCGATAGAAAAATGAGGCTTGCTACTCCCATGACACATAAACTCACAAAGGACAGTACTACCCTGTCCTGTATGGGTGCCATTGACCTAATAGCAGAGAATTTGAATTTCGAGTATACTTTCTGAAACAGAGTAAGGGGAATTATTCTGTTATCATCTAGCTTCAGAAGTCAGATTGGTAAGCCATACTGGGATTTGAGGATCTGTGTGACTTCACAATCCAGTGTCCATATTTTCAAACAGTTTGAGGTTTCCAGCATGAAAAAACACTAGTCAATTAGGAACTAGTACCTAGCAAATGTTTAACTGGATCTCTGTAGGAAAAAAAAGGAAGCAGGAAGAAAGGAAAGGAACAAAGATAAGAATAAAAGAAAGAAATTAAGAAGTGTGCTTATTGGTAGCATTTTCCATTTTACACTGCCAGTTTCAAGATACCATTGTGATATAGTTAAATGAATTAGGGGAAATGTGCACAACTGGCCCTTATGATATGTCATAAGAAAGAGATCGTATATAGCTTTAATATGTGACAGTGTTATAGTCCAACTTCAAGGATAATTGCCTCAACATTTAACAGTCTTTGTCTCTGAAGTTTCATGCCTGAAAATCAATAAGAGAAAGTGATGTTTGATTCAAGACACGGTTTCTTTTATTCTCTTGAAAAAACTTCTCAAAAATATTTCATTTGCATAGACTGGATGAAGCCTAAATAGAATATCTTATTCATTCATAAAGATTTGATCAAATAGCTCTTTCTAGGACTGTATCTTTCAGTGTGGATTACAATTCCTTGTGGAGAAAACAAAAACTTCACAACTGGACTGATAGATAGCATAATAATAAACAGATAAAAGATTTCATATTTTTTGTATACACGGCAAATGTTCATAAAAACAATAGTCAAGATTGAACAACACTGCATTGGATAAACCTATTGCCCAAGACCTCCCTAAGAGAAAGGATGACACTTTGAGAACTATGGTATCCCAGATTCACACCATGTTGTTTTAATCACTTCTTATGCATGTGTTGGACATTGAATAAAGAAGACCAAAGAAAAATGAATGCATTTGAATTGTGGTGCTGATGAAGAATATTGAAAATATTACGGATTGCCAAGAGAACAAACAGGTCTGTCTGGGAAGAATTGCAGACAGAATGCTTCTTAGAAGTGAGGTTAGAAAGGTTCATCTCACGTGCTTTGGACATGGTATAAGGAAAAAATTCTGGAAAAGCACATCAGAAGGGCAGCAGTAAAGAAGACCCTGGGCATGATGAGCTGACACACAATGGACTGACACATAAGAACATTTGTGAGGATGACACAGGACTTGGCAGTGTTTTGTTCTCTTGGAACCAACTCAATGGCACTTAACCACAATAATAACAGCCCAGCAGCCATTTCTCAAAGATCCCCATTGTTTAATCCACTTGCAAAAACGGTCCTACTGCCTATTTCATTAGCCATAAATGCTATAATTGTAGTAGTTTGTGGATGTCATAATCTCTACTGAACTCAAGAGATGTCCATTTCAATTTCAGAATCTCCTATTTTAACTTTGTCACAATAGGATAGCCACTACAGGGCTGTCCAAAGAAGCTATCCTTATTCCTGCAATGTGTTTCTGAATATATTGGTGACTTTAATGGCCTCTATCCTTACCTAGAGTATATTTGGGGATTGGGTAACTAAGTCACATGGTATAAATCAAACCACCCCTGGTCCTTTACAATTTAAATTCCTGTATATTACATTAAGAAAAGCATTAAAATGAATTTCTTTTACATTAGACCATGGATGAATTTAATCTTCAGTAATTATTTTTAGTCATCCAAAACTGGCAATCTTAACCTACAATTTCTGCAATCACCATATTGACCCCTGGTGATGCTATGGATAAGAGCTCAGTGCTAATCTAAAGGTTAGCAATTTGAACCAGCCAGAAGCTTTCATTCTGTTGATTATCACTTAAAGATTTAATTTACAATTGTATTTCCCAAATGTTTTAATAATAAAATTAGAAAGTTACTGTGTTTGGGTCCTGCTTAAACCTTTCTTCTGCCATTTTTCCATTTGTCTCTCTGCGGCATCCTGGGATCTGACTGTAGATCTTCTTCAGTAATTAATGAAAATGGAAAAGATGAGGGATGGGAAGAGATGACATCCTTTTACAAGGTCGATATGTATTAAGTGAAATTATATAATGTCAGCAGACAAGGTCATGCTTTCATCCCAAATAGGTAAAGATGCGCAGTGTGTGGTAGCACAGAAACCTTTGTGATTTTGTAAAATCAGAGTTCAATCTCCAACCCTCACAGAATGTAATGTCCAGTCACACATGTTTTGAAGATGTACAAGTTGACAATTACTGTATTGGACTCTAGTAAGTCCTACATAAGCATAAAGTCCTTAGATCAACATTGCTGAACTATTGAGTAAAATGCTGTTAACATCAATAGTTACCTTCAGTTCCATGAGAGTGATTTATGATGTACTATAATAAAATGATCCACACAGTCTAATGCTTTTGCACAGTCAATAAAGCACATGCATCTTTCTGGTATTCTCTGGTTTCAGTCAAGACTCTTCTGACATTAGCACTGATATTTCTTGTTCAACATCCTCTACTGAATCCAACCTGAACTTCTGGCAGTTCCCTGTCAATGTGCTCCTGTAATTGCTGGATGATCTTAAGCAAAAATATACTTGCATGAGGAGTCAATGATACTGCTCTACTGTTTGTGCATGCTATCCGGTCTCTTTTCTTTGGAACTGGCACAAATATTGATCTCTTCCAGTCAGTTAGCCAAATGGCTGTGATCTGAGGATTGTAAATAGTAAGCGCCAAACCTAAGAAGTCAATAATACCAGTACCTAAATTCTACACATATAGTTTGTGGAACACTGTGGATGAGGGAGGCAATCCCAAATTCATTTACAGGGTACCTGTGTACATTGAGTTCCAATTCCCATAGACTAGGAACGTGAACAGCCTTAATACCAAAGAGTATTGTAAATGGATTTTGGCAGCTGTACTTAAGCCAGATTGTAACACCTGCCATTAGATCTCCCTTTGGACCTATTGTGAATTTATTCCAGATTTTTCATATTCTCTGTTTTCTCTTCAACTGAGGTCTTTCTCTGTTTATATGATCACTGCTCCTGGGTGCTTATTTGTTGTTTGTCCTTATCCTATAATGTTTATCTGTATAGGAAAGCCAGAATGGGGGGAATCTATGAAGATTATAGTTGGAATGAGGAGACATTATATTTTTAAGCTTTTTATTGTCAGCAGACTCAAGTTCACAGAGGTCATGAAGGCACTCTTCAATTCACACACATTTTCTTTCACTTAACTCATTGCAATCTCCTTGATTACTTCACCTATTTTCTCCCTGGGTTCCCTATTTCCATTTCTTCCTCTTTTGTAACCCTTCTGAATTTCACTTCTTGGTAAGTATTACACTTTGGGTCTTAAATAGCCGGTTATCCTACAGTGTGCATACCTCACTATTTTCATCGTTCCCCTTATGGACTCTACTACTGCTTGGTTGAAATTTAAACTACAAGAAGAATTCAGTCCTGGACCTGAAGGATAGCGAATGGCGCTACTCTTGGGGATTCCACCAGTCTCTCTTCAACCAGTAAGTCTGTTATCACTTAAGATTTTAAATTCTGTTGCACATTTTTCTCATTCTCTAGCCAGTACCCACTAATGTGATTCTATTAGGAGCAGCTGGCAGTGGTAACTGGGCACCATCTAGTTCTTCTGGTCACAGGGTTGTAGAGTTGGGTGTTTCTATTGTCCATCAGTGCATTGGATTACTCCTAGCATGTATCTAATGCTTTGTCACTCCTATTTCCTTCAGACATAGAAAACCTGAGATAACTACATATGAACTTCTAAGGCTATGCACTGAAGTAGGAAGTAGAATATTGTCTTTGTGAACTGTACTATCCCAATTGACCTTGGTGTCCCATGAGACTATACTCCTGAGTCCCTCAGGCCAGTGGCTCATTCCATAAAGGTGCTTGCTGATGTTTGCCACACATCAGCTGAGCGTGGATGTCTATCCAGTCATCCAGTCATGGATCACTCTCCTGCCTTTAAGTCTTCTAAACTTCCCAGTGTCTCCCCCAGGTTCTACCATTATTTTTTGACAATTTTCCTCTTATTTGCTATTGCTTCCCCTTCCCCCAGATAATACCTTCTGCTTGCTAGCCAGTGGCTCCACCACTTGTTGGGTTTGTCATACTGTGGTGATGTGTCCCTCCAGAAGGACATCATGCTTGGCAAAGTAAAGGGGCCATGAATAAGAGGAAGGTGCAGAAGGAAATGGATGGACATGGTGAGGATGGAGCAGGCAAGAGCAGTGCTTCCCTTCCTGTGCACTGGGAGGCTGTGGGCCACGGGTCAGAATGGATGCCTGGTAACCACCAGAGGATGTCTTGTAGTGTGGAAAGCTATTCTTGAATTTTTATAATAGTGATCTCCTACAATCTTTGTCTACTTTTGATTGACTAATTTTACTCTTTGTAATAGCCTCCAGGTTCACCCATGTTATGAGGTGTTTTGCAGATTTATCATATTCTTTAACAATGTTTTATCCTTGAGTAAGAATTTATTGCTGTCATTTTTACCTCTGTGTGTATGTGTCTGGTGTTCCTACTGGTGTTTTTGTTCCACAAGTTTTTCTGTGCTGAGTCCATTTTATTTGGGGTATTTTGTCATACTCACTCCAAATTATTTCTTAAAGAACTGCATTGAGGAAGGGAGGTTGTGTAAAATCTGAAGTTTCCATTTTTTATTTTAATTCTCAGCTACTGGTTTGAGAGATACCATTACACATCTAAAACCAAAATGCTCAAATAAAAGCCATACTAAAAGAGAACAGAGAGGAGGAAGGGGAAAGGGGAAAGGGGAGAGGGAACACTGGCAATTTTTAATTGACTGAAGCTACTGCTTCAATACCTACTTAAACTATTTACACCTCTACTTTAACCTTCATGTCATGCTTAAGCACAGTTTAGATTTTAAATATCTCCATATTTAATTCTGGGCATGTTTTTTTCCTCTTGGGATGCTCTCATCACTTCTACACTTACAAAAACTAAAAAATCTTCTTCAACGTTCAATATTGGAGTCAACGTTTCTGTGAAGCAATCATTAACTTTCCAGAGAATATTGGCTGCTTTCTTTATCCAATTCCATAAATCTGCACTGCAACCTCAGTGCATTTATTTGCTTTCATGTCTCTCCATTACAGGGATTCTTGAGAGAAGGAATGAATTGTTTCTTCTCTTAAACTCTGGGGCCCTTGAGAGAGGAAAATAATATTGTATTTCTTCATTCATCCCCAGAGCAGAGTTTGGTGCTTACTATCCAGCAATTGTTGAGTGAATGTTGTAAGCACACTCAAAAGAATACACGGTTGAATGAGGGTCGATATATATTTCCAAGGATCAGGAGAAGGGGAGATAGAATAAGACAGTGAAATAAAGAAAAATGTTCATAGGAGGAGAGTGCACAGAATTGGGAGCTAGCACCACAAAAAAACTAAGTGAAGACAGGAGATATTTTGGTGTGCTCTGACTCTCCAGACTCTGTGGTGGGGCTAATTTAATGGAGCATCCTGTCATACTGGAATCCACACATAAAGAGAAATTACCTCCTATAAAGAAAAGGTGCCAACGGGTGAAGAGATGTGCATTGAGCTCCATACTCATCTCCCAAGGGGCAAACCTGGCACAATTTTGCATTTCCTCTTTTTCTTTCATGCTCTGGAGAACTAAATCCCTCCGGAAGTGTAAAGATAAAGGAGTAGTTGGTTAATGGGACTTAAGGGAATTCAACAGTGTAGATACTTCTATGCTTTTCAAGTTTACTTTATTAATCTCACATGGTTGAAAAAAAGATCATATATTTCAGTATCCTCAAGAGTGATTCCATGTCTTTATGCTGTGTGGTGCAGAATTCCTGATTTGATCCACGCTCCCAGGAAGGAGCGGCATCAGTGAACTCAGAGACTTCTTGGGTAATATGAGTGACCAGTATCTTCCCAGTTCCTGAGAAATATGATCTAGTGCACAGATATTGTATTCTTAATGAGTTCAAGGACATTAACAGAGATAAGAAATTTTAAAAAGTTAAATAATGTAAACTTTTGTCAAGATACACCCCTTATTCTGGAAGGTGAATTTTGGATACACTAAAAGTCTTCGTTCTCTGATTTGTCTCCTTTATTGTTGGTTCTGATCTCTCTCTCTATCTATCTATCTATCAATCATCTATCTATCCATCTATCTATCTATCTATCTATCTCACGTCTCCCTTTGTTTCACTGCTTCTTTTTCTCTTCCTTTATTAGAAATGACTGCTTAATCTCTATCAAATATGTGTTCATTTCTTGCAAACATTTATTTAGTAAATGTTAGGCACAGGCACTCAGTTATATTCTGAGAACAAAGAAATAAGTGAAATAGTGCTCCTTCTGTTAAGAAGCTCACAGTCTAAATGGGGAATGAGACATGGAAACAATGAAATTATTAACCTCAAGTAGCCCAGGAAGCCTGGTAAATTGGGTTTAAACATAGTCACTTCTCCCTTTGGAGGTTAATAAAAACTTCACAGAGACTATGATAATGGTACTAAGTCTGATGAAGCTAAAGTTCTTCTAGGTGAAGAAGGAGCAGCAGTGCTCAAAAAAAAATGAGCAAGGAGGTAAGTAAGGATGAATGAAGCTGTAAGGTATGCTGAAGGGGCCCTGGTAGCACAATACCTGTCACATGAGTGGTGTATGTTTTAAGTTATATATTGTGGTAAAATATATACCTACAAAGTATTTAGCTTGGTATAAGCATTTATTTTTACTTTGAGCGTATTGTAGGTGTCTACATCCATCATGTTGCTGCTCACTCATAGCAACCCTGGAGGACAAAGTGGAAGGCCCCTGTGGGTTTCTAAGGCAGTAACTCTTTACAGGAGTAGAAACCCCTCTCTTTCTCCCACTAGAGAAACTGGTGGTTTTGAACTGCTGACCTTGAAGTGTGCAGCCTGACAAATTGTAACCACTATGCAGCCAGAGTGCATAGTGGGTTTTTTTGCTCTGATGATTTTAGTCATCTTTCAGTCATCTCCTGTAACTCCATCATTACTGAGGACTTTATTGAGGACTTCATTACTTTGGGGCATATAAGATTCTGCTAGTTTATATCATGTATTAGCTGGACCGGCCTTCAAATCAGTTATTTCTTCAAAGAGTATCAATTACTTTTATAGGATGATAGTGCTAAAAACAAAAAGATGATGCTAGATTTACTCCTGGTTACTATGGTCTCTGAATACCCTCACTGACAGAAGAAATCATATATTTGCTTAGTAACCTGTATGTATACATATCTATAAATATTTTTCTATAAACCATTTATATATACATGAATATAAATGATCTACTGCTGATAAGTTCAACTCCAATCTATTATCTTATGAATCACTTTAATCTTTCCTGTTTTATTCTAACTTCCTGTATTTCCTTATCTGAAAACTTCCAATAGTAAGAAACTTGTGTCTCATCAGGCACCATCCTTTTAAACCATTGTACATGAATAGAAGTATGAGAATTGATAATCCATACTTGTGAGGGCTATTATTTTGTCTAGTAAAATGCACTGTTTATGTATTTAGTTTTACAGACAGCACACTTTTTAAATTACTTAATTCCATACCATCCCTACCATTAAATGATTTTGTGTGTGTGTGTGTGTGTGTGTGTGTGGTATCACTGCCCTGGTGGGAGTAGGAAGCCCAGCTTTGTTCCTGGAAAGCTGCTGCTGTATTTGAACCATCAACTCTGTGGGCTGCAGTCCCGCATACAACCACTATATCACCAGGGCTCAGGCTAAATGATTTTTTATACCTTTGTAATACAGTTAGATTGTTTTTAATCATGTACTATGTTATCCTGGCATTCCCCGGGATAAATGTACATATATTTAGGCTATTTATTCCTTAAAATTCAATGAGTCTTTACTAATTCACAAAGCCATGTGTCCACAATTTCAGTATCACCATGTAAACTTCCTCTACAGCTTTCATTACTGGTCTTATTAACATCACTATAATTTTGCCTTTTCCAGAATGTCATATATTTGAAATCATATAGTATGCAGCTTTTTCAGACAGATCCACCCCCCTCCACTTTTCCATGAGCAAATAAGGCCCATCCATGTCTTTCTGGCAATTGGCAGCTCATTTTGTTTTAATGCTGAATAATATTCTCTTGGATATATGTGCGATGATTTTTCACCTATTGAATAAGAGCAGGGTTGTTTCAAGTGTGTGAGGATGATAAAGTTACTATACACATTAAAAGGAGACTTGGTGACACTGTTGGTAAGGCATTGGGCTTCTAATCCAAGGAAGATGTTTCAAACTCATCCATGGCTCTGAGATAGAAAGTTTGAATATCAATTCCCATAGTTAGAGTCACAGAAGCCCTGCATAAGGTGGCTACAAGTCAGAATCAATTTGTGGAGCACCATGGAGCACCATGACTAGATCACATGATAAGGCCATGTTCACCACTGTAAGAAGGTGTCAGTGTTCATATCATTAGCCGCTCTCATAGATGTGTAATGGTATCTCATTATAGTCTTAATGTATAAGCCTGACAAGTTCAGTATCTTTCATGTGATTTTCTGTCATCTGGAGAACATCTTGAATGGAATGACTATTCAGATCATTTTCCCAGTTTTAATTCGGGTTGTAGTTTTAGAGTTGAATTATAAACTCTTCATATATTAGGTACAATTTTTATAAGATATATGGTTCAAAAACTTTTCTCCCATTCTGAAATTTATCTTTCAAGTTTCTAACACTGTACCTAAGAGTGACAGACTAGAAATTTTGAATATTAACATACTGCGATTTATGTATCTTTTTATGTATGGATCAGTTTGTGGTTTTGTATAAGCACCCATCACTAAACTCGATTGTGTCTAGGTTTCTTCTTTTATGCTTTTTTCTAAATGTTTCATAGTCTTTTTTATTTTAGATATAAGCCTATTCTACATTAGAGATTAGTTGTTTTAAAAAATGAAAGATCTGTATATACAAATGTAGGTCTGTATGCTTGCATATATATGTATGTATAAATTTTGTACATGGACATCTAATTATTTCAGCACCATTTGTTGAACTGATTATACCCTTTTCATAGACTTTCCTTTACTCACTTATCAAAGATCAACTTACTTTATGTGATTTTTTCTGATATCTACTCTTTATTGAAATATGTGTTTTAAGTATTATAGCTTCACAAGTCATTGAACCAAGTAATGTGAATTCCCCAACTTTGCTACTATTCATCAGTTGTTTTTCTAGATCTTTTGCTTTTCTATAAGAATTTTATAATAAGTTTTGCCATTACCACGAGGATGTTTTTATAGTTTTAATTAGAGTTGTCTTAAATATATGGATCAAAATTGATCTCTTAACAGTATTGTGTATTCTGATCCATAAAAGCTGAACAATAAATAAGAAAGATCAAAGAGGAATTCATACATTGGAACTATAGTGGGGTTGAAGAATATTGACTATAATAGAGACTGAAAAGAGAACGAGCAATTCTATCTTGCTGAATAAAACAGAGGGTCAGCAAAAAAGAGAAAGACCCTCAAGAAGACCAATTGCCACAGTGGCTGCAACTGCGGGCTCAAATGTAACAACAATTACAAAAAAATTACAAGGCCAGCTATGGTTTTATTCTATTGTGTGTTGGGTTCATTGTGCATGGAATCAACTCAATAGAACCTAGAAGCATCCTCTTTAGATGCATAGTTAATAAGAATCATAGTATATAGAATTTACTTTTAAAGCTGTTAAGCTGTTGGGAGATGTGGATTTCTATGACCATTCTCATTTTCTCTCTATTCCTGTTGGGCTACCCAAGCTTTGTTGCTTCTTGATCTTCAAGGGATACCCTTAACTCAGGATCTTAAACTGGTTATTTTTGTCTCAAATACACTTCTCAGAGATATCTACTTTGATAACATTCTCATTACCTTCATATTTTCTTCACAAAGATCTCCTATCTGAGTGACTACCTCATCAAGGGCACGGTTCCAAGTCTAACCCTACAAAAGAGGGTTCTTGTCTCTTTCTGACCAAGAGTGACCAAGAGAGGCAAAGAGTCCTCACAGGAGCAAAGCTTTCTTAGAGAAAAAGAGAGCTGGTAGCAATGAGGAGGTCCCATCCAGGAAATATTCAGGTTTTTATCCTTCCCAATGTGCAGCAAAAAGGTTATACCTATTCATTGAAATTCAAATAAAAGTGAAGGTTTCCTGGCAGTAGGCAGCACTATGCTAATAATGTGCATGCAACCCTTGTTTTCCAAGATGAATTCTTTTTTTTAATCATTTCACTGGGGGCTCAAACAACTCTTATCACAACCCAAACATACATCCACTGTGTCAAACACATTTGCACATGTATTGCCCTTATCATTCTCAAAACATTTACTTTCTACTTCAGCCCTTGCTAACAGGTCTTCATTTTTCCTCCCTTCCTTACAAACCCTTGATAATTTATAAATTATTTTTTTCATGTCTTATACTGTCCAAGGTCTCCCTTCACCCATTTTCTGTTGTCTGTCCCCTAGGAAGGAGGTTATATGTCAATCACTGTGATCAGTTCCCCCTTTCTCCCCCACCTGCCCCTTACCATTCAGGCATTGCAACTTTCCTAATCTGTCCTGGATTCCCTGTTTCCTGCTCTTATTTGAACCAGGGTGTATCCTCTGATCTAGCCAGGTTTGTAAGAGAGAATTCGGATCATGTTAGAGGGGGGCAGAAGTATTAAGAAACTAGAGGAAAGTTGTATGTTTCATCGGTGCTACACTGCACCCTGGCTGGCTCATCTTCTCCCTGAGACCCTTCTGAAAGGGGATGTCCAGTTGCCTACAGATGGACTTTGGGTCTCCCCTCCACACTGGATTTTATTACAAGGGCTCTGATACCAGAAGTCGGGACTTATTATGCGATGATGTCATCATTTGCAGTGGTCCTTGCAGGCACTTCCCTCTCTTCTTCACATGGGGAGCTATTTACTGGATATGATTGATATTTGTGCTTTCTTAAAAAAACAACTTAGGAAGAGCTTTAGATGGCATGGTTAATTCAACATGACTACTTGTTCCAGAATGTGGATTAAAAAAAGTCCTCTGTGTTTTTTCAAAATTGTGCTTGCATGCAATTTTCCTTTGGTTGATTTCTAAAATGATTTAGCAAGGGGTTCCTGGTGTTCTTGTGTCTCGGTTATATAAAGAAGAGTTTCTTCACCCTTCTATAATTTAGTAATTCTATACTATTTCACTTAATAATAACTACCCCCATGAAATGCTCTTTATTAATATTCTATTTTCTTCACAGAGCACAATTATTCTAAAACAAATTTAAGAGTAATTATTTTTAAATTAATTTCACTCCTGTTTTAGGGGCTTTAACATTACCTGGCACAAAATAACTGGTAAAAAATATTTTTTCATCTCCAAAAGATGATCTTGAGGAATTTGAAATGGAAATATTGCCTTGGAAATAAGTGTGGGACTAGAAGCAGTGGTGGTTAGACAGTGTTAGTGTTAAGAAGAAGATGGATGTTTGAGATTCCATAAAGTTTTTCAGCTACAAGGAACAAAATATATGGGTAGCAAAGAGAAATGAGCTAACTAAACATATTTTAAACAATTACAGTATCTGTGGTAAGCTGTGAATCACAGCTTAAATAACACAGATCTTTTGTTTTATTCAGCAGGTCCATCAGCTGTATGGAACCAAGAAACAAAACACACACTTCAGAGTTTATTCTCCTGGGATTCTCAGAAGAGGCTGAACTGCAGCCCCTCCTTTTTTGGGTTTTCCTGTTCATGTACCTGGTGACATGCACTGGGAATCTTGTCATCATCCTGGCCATTATGACTGACTCCCACCTCCACACACCCATGTACTTCTTCCTCTCCAATCTGTCTTTGGCAGACATCTGTTTTACCTCCACTACCATCCCGAAGATGCTGCTCAATATCAGGACACAAAGCAAAGTCATAACCTATGAAAGCTGCCTTAGCCAGATGTATTTTTTCATGCTATTCGGAGGGTTAGACAACTTCCTCCTGACAGTGATGGCCTATGACCGGTTTGTGGCCATCTGTCACCCTCTACACTACATGGTCATCATGAACCCCAAACTCTGTGGACTTTTCCTCCTAGAATCTTTTTTATTGAGTGCCTTGGACTCATTATTACAGGACTTGATGATTTTGAGACTGTCATTTTGTACACAGTTGGAAATGCCTCAGTTTTTCTGTGAACTTAACCAAGTAATCCGGCTTGCTTGTTCTGACACCTTCCTTAATGTCTTAATAATGTATATCGCTAGTGTGTTTCTGATCTTAACTCCACTCATTTGTATAATATTATCATACTCTAAGATTATTTCTTCTATTTTGAGACTTTCATCAGCTGAGGGAAAGTATAAAGCATTTTCCACTTGTGGGTCTCATGTCTCTGTAGTTGTCTTATTCTATGGTACATTTCTCGGGGTGTATCTTAGTTCTGCTGATAACCAAAATTCCAAAGAAAGTGCCATAGCCTCAGTGATGTACACTGTGATCATTCCAATGTTAAACCCATTCATCTATAGTCTTAGGAATAAGGAAATGAAGCAGGCCTTGAAAAAACTCTTTAGCTGAGAAATATTCTCTACATAAGCATACCTTTTATCTCAGGCTTAGAGAATTCATTGTGAATAATAATGATCTAAAATCTGAAGACCGAGATTATTTTATCTGTTCATGGAATGGCAGTCTGAAATTTATCTTATTTACAGAGTTAATGCATCTGTTTTAATTTGTATATGTTAATTTAAAAGTCCATCTAGATTTTCAAAATGATCTGGATTTTCAAATCTCCCCCAGTGAATAAAACAAAGCAGTAAGATATTTGAAAAGTCAAAGGTATAGAAAGAAGTGAAGGAACAAAATCATACTGCTTTCCCTGCCAGATGAAAGCAGTCATCTCTTTAGTATCACCCTCGAAGAACATTCATTTGTGGCATCAAATTGTTTCAGCATAAAGTCTACATTTGGATTAGCAGAAGTATTTGGAGTCACTGCCTGTTTAGATGTACAAGATCTAAATTTGGTAATTTATTCATGGAGATCTAATTTTTTTCTGCACAGTCTAAAACATGTGTTAGAAAGTAATAGTAACAACAAGTCCAATCCTTAGATGATATGGGGTGCTGCCAATCTCTGTGAAGTGACAGGACTACAGTGTTTCTTCAAAATAGATACTTTAATAGACAAGAACTCTTTACGGTGATTTCTTTGACATTTTGTACTACACCAGCCTCTCATGATAGGGATTCTGCCAATTGTCAGTTATGATTTCTCCAACTGTGTATTTCAGGAACTAGGAAATAAAAATAGCACCTATTGATAAACTCTGTGTGTACTTTAAGCTTATTTTCATCGTGTGTCTTTATAGGTGAGTATTTTATTTTCTTGAGTGTTCTCAGAATCATTTCCTTTTCTGTGATAGTAGAAAGCTAACCTATAATGTATAATGGTGATCTTCCTTGGGGATCAATTCTCTTTGGGCTTCTTGAATGCTTATTTTTTGTTCTGTCTTGATGTTAGGGAAGTTCTCCTCTGATCTTTCTTGGAATATATCCTCTGTGATTGTTTTTGTCTTCATTCTATGATGGAATGCTAATATTCTATAGGGTACTATGGAATCCATAGGCTGACTTCACTATATACTCTTCTTGTTCTGTGCCATTGTGCCAGGTCTGATTCATAGCAACCCTCTGTACAGCAGAATGAAACACCTCCTGGTACTTCCCATCCTCCCAACGATTTTTATGTTTGAGCCCACTGCTGCAGTCCATGTGTCATCCATCTCATCAAAGGCCTTCCTCTTTTTCACTGCCCCTCGTTTTAGAAAGCATGATGTCCTTCTGCAGGGACTGATCTTTCCAGATAACATGTCCAAAGTATGTAAGATGAAGTCTTCCATCCTTGCCACTAAGAACCCTTCTAGTTGTACTTTTTCTAATGTAGACTTGTTTATTCTCTTGGAAATCAATGTGAAAGATTGATCCTTTATTGATCACCTGACCAGAAGCCAACTCTTAGATCATGAAGCCATATTGGCACTTGGAGATGAGTGGATAAAATTTTAAAATCATCGTTATCACGCGGTGCTAACTCATAATGACCCTACAGTACAGGACAGAACTACTCTTCTGAGTGTCTGAGACTGCAGGACTAGAAAACCCCATCTTACTCCCATGGAACAACTGATGGTTTTCAACAGCTGACCTTGCTGTTAGCAGCCCAAAGCATACCCCTATGCTGTCAGAAACCCTTGGGATGAGTATTAGCTCAGAGCTCATGTTCAATTTTAAAAACGTGTTTGTTTATTTAACCCAGTTTTCTACACAAAGGACTACTAGTTCCTTGGAAAATGAAGATAGTGTCTTGCTGATTTGTGCCCTGGTGGTGTGGTGATTATGCTTTCGGCTATGATCTGCTTGACTTCTCGGGAAATTCCCAGGCATGAGCCAGTTTACAGATCTATAATCCCTTAAATGGACAAGTGGCCAGGTCCTCTTAAGAGAACGCCACTGCACTTCCAAACATGTATATCAATCTTTCCGAAAGTCTTCCTCAGGGATATTGATGCCCTTTTACAAAGGTGAGTGTTCACTGGGGAGGGGGGAGGAAAGGGGACAGGAAGAAATGATCAGATTTGCTCTGCTGGTTATTGAAGAGAAGAATAGAAACCCAAAGTGGTGCATTCGCGTGAAAGAGATTGGCAAACCAATAAGAGTCGTGACAGCCAGGAAAGCCAGATGCATGCATGGAAATTACTCAACCAGCCTTCCCACCTCCTTCTTTCTAGGGATGCTCTAAGGAATGCAGACCTCTAAGTCTTGCTGCTGGGTGCCATCAAGGCAACTCCAACCCACAGCGACCCTGTGCACATCAGAACAAAACACTGTTCAGTCCTGTGCCATACACCTCTTTAATCCTATCCTTGAGTCCAAGACCTTGGAATGGGAGAGAAAAACATGAAGCTAGTTGTACTTCATGAGAATTCCCATCAAAGAGTCACCTGGGCAGAGAAAGATTTTGTTTTGTTTTGTTTTGCTTTTGTTTTGATTTATTTTGTTTTGCTTGGCATCACTGCTCTCTGGTGCAAATAGGAGTCCCAGCCTTGCTCCTGAAGAGCTGCTGCTGGATTTGAACTGCCAACCCAGTGGGCCCCGGTCCCACGCACAAAGACTACTCCTCCGGGGTGCAGCCTTCAAGAAGGGTTTTAACGATCAAGTAGACACAATGAAATGACCTGTGGAGACCAGTCATTCTCTTTATGCAGCCAGTCTTTGCATTGCCCAATGGGTTCTTGAATAATGTGGTCACGGTTATAGCGATGGAGGTTATGATTGGGGTCAGCAACACTAACTGCCACTCACCAATCATGACTGAACTACAGCCACTGTTGAGTGCCCAACCTGGCAGCAGCAGAAACCAACACTGGGTTCACAATATGAGATGATGCTTCAGAGAGATCAGCCAGAATCCTGATGGCAGGTTGATGACATTGAACAATTTTCATCATCATGTAAAGGGAAATGTCTTTACTGGTTTTTACTAAAATAATCACTTATTCTGGGGATATATTTGCCTTTTCTGCAGGAAATTCTTCTGCCAAACTACCAGAATGTCTCATCAGCATATCATGGTATCACACATCAATTCAGATCAAAAAACTCATTTCACAGCAAATGAAGCATGGCAAAAAACTTCACTGAATTCACTTGGGTGGCAGTCACTCACCTGTGTCAATTTCAGAACTAGAAGTTGAGGAGTGGAGTCTAGCCTGTCAATCTGGAGATAGCCAATGGGGTCTCTTTGTGGGCATGACTTTCTCCTGAGTATTCCAAGAAGTCTCTCAGTATTTCCCTATTGAAGGAGAGAGAGAGAGAGAGAGACTTGACTCAGTCTCTAGGAAACGGTCTACCAACAAGACAACCCAACAGCATGCTATCGACCCTGAATCCTGGAGCCTGCAAGAGCCAGAGGAGAAAGCACATGGGCTTACCCTGATTGAACCCAACCTCTGGGGTCAGAGAAGCCTTGTGGAGACTCTTGCCAGTGCTGAGATGCTTAGGAAGTCACAGGGAGACCCCTGCCAGTGCTGAGATGCTTCTACCACCAATGGATGCACAAAACTCAGAGCTCTGGAAATGAGGAGCCATGGGGAGATCCCTACCAGTGCTGAGATGCTTCTACTGCCACTGGAAACATAAGACTCTGCACCCACTGGCCTGTGATTGTCCTGGTGCCATTGCACATGCTTCATGAGTTGGAAGGAGACTTTATAGACTGGTATCAGACATATGGGCTAATATCAGACTTACGATCTTGAACTGGACTGGGTTGGAATGCTTTCTCAATGTTTCACTCCTCTTGCATATAAATCTTTCCCTTATATCCACATGCGTGTTTATGAATTTGTTTCTCTAGTCTACCCAGATTAGCACAACTTGTTTTACACAAATTCCTATCACACTGAAGCAGCTGATGGGAGAGAATGATGAAATGGCTAGCTTCTACAACTGTGTTTTGTGTCTCTAGGGAGCCAAGCAAAAGATAGATTGCATGCTCTTGCAAAATCGATATACATTCATTCACCATTAAAGTGTTTCCCACAAAAGACACCCTGCTTCATGAGAGAGGTAAAGAGATGATACAGTCTAGCTCTGTAGTTTCTATGACTTGGGAATAAGAATATTCTCAAAATTATCCATTTGCACTCATTGTTTTTCTCAAAGACCCATTTATAAATACCACATCTTAGACTTTGGTAAGGTTATGAATTCATTTTATCTTGTAATTCATCAAGTTATGAAATCAAACTCTATTTTAGTGTCACCCTCATCAGAGCTGAAAAATTGACAGAACACATTTGACTCATACAGTCACTGGAAACTTCTGGGCTCATTAATATTCACAACTTGATCATTTAAAATCCTCATTTTGTTAAATGCAATCTGAAAGTTTTCCAATGCACTCAAATCCCCTTGAATCCTGATTCTCTAAGGTATGTTTTATCACATAAGTCAGTTATGAGTCATAGCCTCAATCTCGTCTCTCAGCAGTTGGTACTTTGGGGGTGATGTCAGATGGCACATTAGGAGAGAGAACTACCAGCATATCATCACCCAATGAAAACGGCAGCAGCACCATCTTCAAACCCAAGAAACTGAAGCACCAAATGTAACATTTTAATATAGGAATATCTTCCTGCTATTAAATTTCTGTTCTGACCATTTTATTAAGGCAGGAACCTCTGTAAGTATTTTGAGCAGAAATATAGAAGCATGACTTGCAAATATATTGAAAGGGAAGGGGGTACATCCTGCAATGACTCCCAGGACAATACAGGACAACCTGCAGGATAATATTTTAATTAGTTTAATTTAATATGTCTACAAGTTAAGACACCACTGAAATAACTAAGCCTAGAAACAGAATGCACTGTCTGAAACCCAATTCATAAGACATTCTTGCACTAAATGATGGTTCAGTACTCATGCTTAGCAAAGGGAATGCACCTCACTTTCTGACACCAGAAGACTCCTAGTATGCTGATATGAGTGTTTCCCTCAAAGATACCCAATAGTTTTCCAAACATGGTTCATAGCAATTCACATGAAATATGGTATCTGTTTCATCCCTGCCTTTTGCATTTATCTTGTGTACATTTGATCTTTATCTCAATAGAGTTTCAGCGAGATTTTAAAAATGCAGTTTACAAGCATCCATTTCTGTAGCACATAAATTCAACCTAGAAGAAAAAAGAAGCAAATTCTGAGTGTCCCTCCACCTTCTCCTTTCTCACGTTATTATCAAGTAGGGTGGATACTAAACATCCCTAACTTTGTATTTAAGGACAGGATGGTTGTCTCTTTTTCAAAATTCCCCACAACTTTTAGCCAAGTACTTATTAACATACGCAGATAATTAATAAGTACAAATTTGGGTTATACAAGCAAAGAAGCTTATTAAAACCAAGAGTTCCATCAAGTGCAATGTAGCCGAGAGAAATTACTGCAAGCCGAATGAAGGTCAGACATGATAGTGGGGCAGGAGGAAATGAAAAGGAAATAGAGGACAGAACTAGAAGCAAAAGACATTTATAAAGGTATAAATATAGGCATGTAAACATATTACTATATGATGACAGAGATATAGGTCTATGAACATATATTTATATGTTAAGTATCAAGGTAGCAGACAGACATTGGACCTCTACTAAAGTCCTCCTTCAATGCAAAACACTTTGTTCTAATAATATGGTATTCTTGATACCTACCCAACATGGTCACTGAAGATAAAATGAGTATGTAAGTAAATATTACTCCCACCACCAGAGGATAGTAATACAATATATATATATATATATATATATATATATATATATATATATATGGTGAAGAAAACCGATGGTGCCCAGCTATTAGCAGATATTGTGTCTGGAGTCTTAAAGGCTTGAAGTTAAACAAGTGACCATCTAGCAGAGAAGCAACAAAGCCCACATACAAGAAACACACCAGCCTATATGATCATGAGGTGTTGACAGGATCTGGTATTGGGCATCAAAAGACCCAAAACAAATAATTATATCAATGCAAATGAGGGGGGTTTGAGTGAAAACCAAAAGCTTATCTGTAGATAATTGGACCTTCCCTTCAGAAGAGTTAGTCACAAGGAAAGGATAAGCCAGCCAATGTGCAGTATAGCACTTATATAACATACAGCATTCCTCTAGTTTTTAAATGCTTCCTGCCTGTCCCAACCCCCACTATCATGAGGCCAATTCTACCTTATAAATATGGCTACACTAGCACACGTACACTGGTACAGATAAGAGCTCTCTCGACACACAGAATCCAGGACAGAAAACTCCTCAGGAACTGTAAGGGGAGTATCAATACCAAAGAGAAGGGGGAGGGGGAGGGAAATGGGGAGAGAGGTCGAACAAATCCCAGAAACATGGATGAAAGCAGGCAATGGATGGTGTAGGACATGAAAATAATTTATCAAGGGGTCTCAAATGTGGGAGGAGGGAGGAGGGAGAAAAAAAGGGAGCTGATATATGAATTGATATATCAATTGGTATAAGAGATGTAAGAGCCCCCAATAAAATGATTTATGTATAAAGAGAGCCCCACAAAGAGAAATAGGGTGGTGGGAGGGGGCTTAAAACAACATAAACTATGTCTCTCTGAAGAAACGAACACCAGAGGTTTTGAAGGGGGTTTGGGGGCTTTGAAGGGGGTTTGCGTAGAAAGCATTCTCCTGTGTATCTGAGTTGGAACTCCAGTTATCTTTTAAAGAACAAAAAGCTTCAAGTTTAAGCTATCAAATGATGTATGGGTATGGGAAAGACTAATGTATGCTGTTTGGGGACAATTTCTGCCAGGATCTGCCAAAAAATATAAAGATAGGGATGCCCAGCTTCTGTCTGACTCTGCCTTGAAAGAATGACGAACAATCTATGAAATGCCAGAGCAATGGATCAATATTAGAATTTGTACCCAGATGCTCCTTAGGGCTGAGGATGGTGACACATTGTCTTGCTTATTCTTGGCAATCAGGAGGAAAGAAGAATTATCAGAAGAGATTCGATAGAAGGTCAGTGAAGAGGAGGATAAAACTCAAGGGGTGGATTGGCAAAATTGCCACAACCTCGGGCTCCAAAAAACTTAAGGCAATGCTACTGTATTTTTTGGTCAGATATACACCCCCAGTTTTTAGAGCAAGAAAACAAGAATATTCTGAATGAAATAGTATCCATGTGTTAGTCTTGGTAGACTAGAGAAACAGATTCATAAACATGCATATTTATAAAAGGAAGGTATTTATATACAAGAGAAATCAGACATTGAGAGAGCATTCCCACCCAGTCCAGTTCAAGCCCACAAGTCTGATATTAATCCATATGTCTGATCCCAGTCTATAAAGTCTTCTTCAGACTCCCGAAACACATGCAATGACGCCCAGTGCTGGAAGATCACATGCCTGTGGGCAGAAAGTCTGTGGATCCAGTGGTGCTGTAAGCATCTCAGTGCTGGCAGGAGTCTCCACATCTCCCCCTGGCTTCTCTAGGTGCAGGTTTCTTGTTGCACCAGGATAGATTCATTTGACTTCTCCTCAAGGAAGTCTTGCAGGGAGTTGGCCTTATCAGTCGAGTCTCTCAGGCAGCAAACATTGTCATTTGAAAGTCTCCAAGAGAGTGAGAGTGTCTCATTGGCTATCTCCAGATTGACAGGCTAGACCTATCCTTCACTTAATCCTCAAGTTGACACCAAATTAGGTGACTGCCACAATAAGTATGCTAAAATGTTATGAGGATCACACCTTTGGAACATAAGACGCACCTTCATTTGGGGGTGGGGAGTGGGAAGTACACCTGTAGTCTCACAAATACGGTAACTTACTTTAATTTACCCAGTTCACAATTTTCCATACAAGAAACAACAAGTTCCTTAATTGGCTTTCTAAAAATGCCCAAACCTGTAACCAGAGAGGAAGAGGCAGGGACAGGAATATGTAGCAAAAAGTTGTAGCACTTTCAACAAATTTAGATGTAGATTCGTTTCCTCTCTCCTTTTCTTTTGTTATTCAGAATAGATGGGACAATAGTAAGCTTTGTTACATATGACAGCATTGTGAATATTTTTATTCCCAAAGATCCTTGTGTGATTAGTTAACATAATGGCTATTTGTTTGCTTACTTTAACTATAAATACCATAAATACAAGCAATACCCATCCAGAATGCTACTGTGTAAACTTAACTGAGGAAAGATCCAGTGTAATTTCACTTTCTCCCATCTTAGCTCTTTCCTACAGTAAAGAACCTATATATTTCTTTACAGTGAAGCCATTGCCTCTCTCACCAATGTCTTTCTACATAAATCGATGATCATAATGACTTCTGAAGGAACCCCGGTGGCATAGTTGGTTGCAAGTTGGTCCGTTAAACACAAGATCAGCAGTTAAAAACCACCAGTCACTCTGTGGGAGAAAGGCAAGCGTTCTCCTTCTTTAAAGAGTCTTGATAACTTATACGAGCAGTTCCACTCTGACCTATAGGGTCATAAGCATTGATTTCATGAGAGTGGGTTTGGTTTGTGTGGAGTTTGTTTGTTTGTTGTTTGTTTCTGCATAATGGCTCCTTCACTTGCTTTTGGTTTTGTTTGTTTGTCTGTGTCGTGCTTGTTGTTAGGTGCCACTGAGTCAGTTCCAACTCGTGAGGAGCCTAAGAGGGAAACGCGGCATGTTCCTGCACCCACCTCACGATTGTTGATGTATTGGAATCCATTGTGTAGTTACTGGGTCAATTCATCTCATCAACGGTCTTCCTCTTTTTCACTTTACCAAGCATGATATCTTTTTCCAGGACCTAATATTTCTAATAATATGTCCATGTTAGTCCTGGTCAACTAGAGAAAAAAATTCATAAACACGCATATGGATATAAGGGTAAGGTTTATAGACAAGAGGATTAGAAGATGGAGAAAGCATCCCAACCCTGTCCAGTCCAAGTTCATAAATCTTATCTTAGCCCATATGCATGATGCCAGTCTATAAAGCCTCCTTCCAACTCATAAAGCACGTGTGATGACACCAGGACAATCACAGGCTAGTGGGTGCAGAGTCTTGTGTATCCAGCAGCAGTAGAAGCATCCCAGTGCTGGCAGGGGTCCCCTCATGGCTCCTCGTTTCCAGGGCTCAGGGTCCATCAGCAGTATCCATCAGTGGCAGAAGCATCTCAGCGCTTGCAGGGATCTGTGTGGTTCTTCTGGCCTCAGTGGTCTGGTTTCATCAGGGTAAGTCCACTTGATTCTCCTCCTGCTCCTCCAGTTCCTAGGACTCAGGGTCTATGCTGCCATCTTGTCTTATCAGTAGACCGTCTCCAAGAGATTGAGTCAAGTCTCTCTCCTCCAATAAGAAAATACCTTGGGACTTGCCAGAATTCTCAGGAGAAAACTATGCCCACAAAGAGGCCTCATTGGCGATCTCCAGATTGACAGGCTAGACTCCACTCCTCCACTCCCAGTGCTGAAATTGACACAGATCGGTGACTGTCACAATGTCCAAAGTGTGTGATATGAAGTCTTGCCATTCTTGCTTGCAAGGAATATTCTGGCCGTAGACACATTTATTTGTTCTTTTCGCAATCAGTGAAAGAAACTTCCAGTATTATTCACAAACACCATAATTCACATGTATTAGTTTTTCTTTGACCTTCCATATTCAATGTCGAAGAGTATCCTTAAGGTATGCATAAGTACTCATAAGTCACACATAATAATGTACATTTCAAGAGATAGCACATGAACAAGTACCAAGAGTACTGAAGAAGGAAGCCCAAGATACACTGAAAGCATCAGCCAAGTGGGTTAGCCTTGGCTGACATTGAGAGACAAATCCAGAGACATTCATATGTATATAAGAAAGAGTTTCATATACAAAAATAATTGAATACTGAGAAAATATCCCAACCCAGGCCAGATCAAGTCCATAAGTCAGATATTATCCCATATGTCTGACATCAATCTATAAACTCCTCTTCAGATGCACAAAACACATGCAAAGATGCCAAATGCAGGATGATCACAGGCCAGTAGAGCGGAGAGTCTTGGGGATACAGTGACAGTGGACAAATCTCAGTAGACACGGGTCTCCACATGGCTCCTGCAGCTCCTGGGTTCCGGCTGGATCAGCACAGCTCCATCAGGCTCATCATCAGTAATGTCTCAAAGGGAGTGGATGTGTGTTCTACCTCCAGTGAGCTAGTAATCTCTTTAGCACCTCCAAAAGAGATCATCAAGCTCTTGCAACCTGATTGACAGGCTGAATTCCACCCCTTCACTCCTGAGTCTAAAATTGACAGCAGATTATGCAACTACCACACCACGGCTCCAAGAATTGATGATTTACCGATTGTAATGCTTAAAAAAATGATGAAGCACTTAAAGTATTCAATTGTCAGTGCCAGCAATGGTTGCAGCAGTACAATGACAGGAAGCTTCTCACAGATTCAGTCCAGATTCAGAGTAGGACATGGAGTGAGGAACATCATTTCTGATGTCAGATGCAACTTGGGTAAAAGCAGAGAACACAAGAAAGATGGTTAGTTGGTTTTGCTAACTGTATCAAGGCATTTGACTCTGTGGATCATAACAAACTATGGATAACCTTGAGAAGAATAGGAATTTGAAAACACTTCATTGTGCATTTACTAAACTTGGACATAAATCAACAAACAATTGTGCAAACAGAAAAAGGGAATGGTATATAGTTTAAAATCAGCCAGGGTGTGTAACATTATCCTCTCACAATACTTATTCCATTTGTGAGCTGAGAAAACAATCCAAGAAGCTAGACCACGTGAACAATGGCTTTCCAACAACTTTTAATATGCAGATGGCACAACCTTTATTGCAGAAAGGGAGGAAGATTTTAAGCATTTATTAATGAAGATCAAGGCTTGCATCTTTCAGTGTGGATTATGACTCAATATAAAGACCAACATCCTCACAACTGGACCAATAGATAAGATCATGATAAATGGAGAAAAAGCTAATTTGTCAATGATTTTGTCTTGCTTGAATCGACAACCAGCACTCCTAGAAGCAGCAGTCTCGACGACAAATGATGAATTGCATTTGGGTAAATCTGCTGCATAAGACCTCTTAAAATATTGAAAAGCAAGAATGTTACTTTAAGGGCTAAGATGTGTCCGAACCAAGGCATAGTATTTCCCATCGTCTCATATTTCTGTGAATATTTTACATTGAATAAGGAAAAGTGAAGAAGAGTTTGTGGATTTGAATCACAGGGCTGGTGAAGAATATCTAAAGTGGCATGGATTGCCAAAAGAACAAACAAAGCTGTTTTGGAATAAGCACTGTCAAAGTGCTCTTTAAAGGCAAAGATAGCAAGACATACTCCTATGCATTTTGGACATATCATCAGGACAGAAGAAGGTGGTATGGCATTGTGCTATACATAATGTCACTATGAGTTGAAGAAATCACAGAGGCATTTAGCAACAACTACAGTATTGCTGAATGTGTAGAGTCTCTCAAATCTATCTTTTATCTCCCTTTAGCTGAAACATGCAATCTGAAATTCTCGAATTCAGTCAACAGCATGGAAAAAGTCTTTGTCAGACCTTGCGTGAAGAAGAAAACTTATTCTAATTCCCTAATTCCCATTAGTCTTTCTGTCTCAGCTAAATATGGTATAGGGAAAAAAGGATAGAGAAGAAGAGTATTTACAAGAAAGGGTGGGGAAATATGGGAAAAGGGGAGAGGGAGATTAACTCTAACCTATTGTGGAGAAAAGGACTCTGGAAGTGTCATGTTATGCATTTCACTGCAAGCTGCAAGGCCAGCAGTTTGAAACCACCAATTTCTCCTTGGGAAAAAGATGAGGCTATCTATTCAGGTATAGTGTTGCAGTATTACAAGATCATTTACAAGTTAACATTGATCTGATCACAGTGAATTTGGTTTTTGATGTTTGGTATTATGGAGATGCCACTCAGTTCACAATAATTGAATTTAAGATTTATTTAGAAAAAAAAAGAAATGCTATATTTGGCTACAAGAAGACAGACGTGAGTACTGATAATTCCATTTAAGATTTTCTGATACCAATAATCTATATTTAATGAAATAAAGAAAGACTAATAAAGGTCCTTTTTGGGGGTAGATTTGAGGTCACAGTACATAGGGTTTGGAGATAGAGGTTATAAGAAATACTTTCTGCGTGGATTTTTCTCAAATAGGCACTGAGCAATCCAAACCAATAAAAGAAACTCACTGCCATTGACTCAGTTCTGGCTCTGAGTGACCCCACAGGACAAGACAGAATTGCCCTTGGACATTTCTGAGACTGGAACTCTTTACAAAAGTCGAAAGCTGCTTGTGAAGCATCTGGTAGTTTCAAAGAGTTGACCATGCTTAGTAGTCCAATGTGTAACTGATAGCACAAAATCTGTGTCTCTGCTTCAAGATTCCTAAGTTGTAGAAATAAGTTAAAGCTGCATAAGCCACTTGAGCAATTACAGAAATCCTACAAGTTCTTTTAATCTGGCAAAGAGGGTCGGTAGTTAGAATAAGAATGATCTTGACTGAGCCCTGGTGGCGTAGTGGTTGTGCGCGAGATTGCG
>PVJH01016232.1:0-51106 GCA_004026705.1 Nesogale talazaci
CAAACTTGGGCTTTTTCAGCATCTTTACTTTCCTGACAAACACATCATGGAGGGGATAAATAGACTGGCAAGCCTTTTCTATGTCTTTCCCAATGCTGTCTGGAATCAATTTATTGACCACTTCTTTCAAGTCATTTGTCTGCACCTCTCGGGTCATGATTTCCATCATTTTCTTTCGGATTTGGCAGACCTGCTGGTGCTGAGCATAAGAGGTCTTCCAAATCTGATTATTGCGTTTTTTAGTGAAACCAACACAGAACAGAAGAAGTAGATACCTGTCAGTAGTCTTGACATCAACATGAGCTTCAATCATGGTCTGCCATTTTTTGACCATAGAGCACATCTTGTCCCGAGTAAGATCCATGCCATGGAAGTTGGTTAGGCAGTTTTTGCCCTGAACATCCTCAGTTATTAACTTAAATTTCCTAAAGGCAACCTCATTATTTTGCAGATCCGCAAGGCTCACTTCAAAAACTCAACCCTTGAGGCCATCAGATGCAATTTTGGTTCCTTGAGTCCTGGTGACTAGTGTTTTCCCAATGTTTCTTATATTGAACATCGCTGGTGCTTTCACATCATACCAATCTTTCTTGGAAAATGGATCAACCACTTTCTTCTTAGCTCCTTTTTTACCACCTTTTGTAAGGCGCTTGTTCTTGCCGACTACCATGGTGCCGTGCAGAGAGCCAAAAGGGAAGACTTTTTTTTTAAACTGTGAAGAAAGACAAAATAAAATTTGAGGGTAATTCATGAGAACTCTACATACAAGGTCTCTTAAGGAGTGCAACAACAGCCTAACTTCCCTGTCATTGTTGTGAGATGCTGTTGGATCAGTTCTAATTCATGGCAGCCCTATAGACAGACAAACCTGTCTTAAAAGCGGTACATAAGGAAACACTGTCCCACTCAGTGTCACCTGTACAATCACGGCTCTGTGTGCGCCCATTGTCACAGCGGCCATGTTGAAGAGTCTTGTTAAAGTTTTCCTCATCCTCTGCATCCCTCTACTTTACCAAGTGTGGTGTCTCTCTAGAGAGATTAGTCCCTCCGGGTAACATGTCCAAAGAACATGAAATAGATTAACTCCTAAGGAAAGTTCTGGCTATGCTTTCTTTCTTTTTCCTTCAGGTTTGCTTGTCCTTCTGGCTAGCTGTCACATTCAATTCCAATGCCACAATTCAAAGACATCATTTCTTCTTTGATTCTTCTTATCCATTGCCCAGCTTTCTCATGCATTGGAGGCAATTGAATACACCATGTCTTGGGGCAAGTGCACCTGACTTTTCAATAGGTAACAGATCTGCTCAATATAATATGCCCCAGACTTCTTGATTGCTTCTTCCATCAGCATTGGTTATGGATCGAAGTAAAGTGAAATCCTTGACAATCTTCTCTCAATTCATCATAATGTTCAACAATGAACCAATTGTTAGGATTTTCAGTGTCTTTATGTTGAAGTGTAAGACTATACTTTCAGGGATCATTTCTGTAGTTCGTTATGTTGAAGTGCAACCCAGAGTAAAGTGTAGCATTTTGCCTCATTAGTAGGTGCTTCAAGTCCTCTGGCTTTCAGTGAGCAAGGTGGTGTCATCTGCATATCAAAGGTTATTAATAAGCCTTACTCGACTTCTGATAGTAATTTCTTTTTCATCTTGGCCAGCTCCTTGAATTAAATGCTCAGTACACAGATAGAATATGTGCAGTGAACGGATAGAACCCCAATAGAACAGATAGAACATCATTTATTTTTTTCTTACATAAACAACACATCCCTTCCTCTATTCATTTTAGCTACTCTACATTTCAGAGTCTCTTCTGACACCCATATTGATAGTTCCTGTATTTTTTATGACCTCCTACTTTTTTCATGGATGATGTCTTTGATGTCATCCCACAAAATTTCCATCTCCTTCTTCCAAGTTGGTCTCAGTCTGACAGCCAAACTAAAACCTGTCCAATCTGGGTGACCCTATTGGTATTTTAAATTCAAGGGGCATGCCTTCCAATATTACAACAACACAGACCCAATGACAGATAAATGGTGGTGACGCATTTACCTAGGCTTTCATAACACAAAGTCAGCTACTTTTTTATTTTTGTCTCCCCCTTCCCCATTTCTGTCTTTGAGAAATGTTCCACTGTATTACTTATCATCCTTCCACCTTTATTGTCTATCTTCACCTCAGGCCCAGCCACCCAGAAATCTGTTTCTAACGCTAACTGGCTCATCTCTGGAACTCAGAATTCTTGACTTCAGCTCCCAGCAGCTCACTGAATAGAAAAGTGCTTTTTTGTGTTGTTTCTGTTAAGTTGGTGAAGCCAACAAAGTCTCATAGTCTCTTTAGAAATCTGTATGCTTGACAATAAGTGAAAGATAAAGGCATACAAGACATAAATTCTTTTTAAAACCTATCATCATGAAATATATACATCTGAATATTTGCTATTCTAACCATTGTGACATGTACTGTTCTATATCCACCATTTAGCACAACCATCACCACTATCCATTACAAAACATCTGTATCCCCCTTGGAAGACACTGAATACCCAGCCCCTAAACAATAATTCCCTCTTTGTCCTTCATCTCTGGTAGCCAAAATTAAACAAACAAAGAAACTCATCACCGGCAAGTTCACTGGGACTCATGGAGATCCCAGAGTACCAAACAGCCCTGGTCCAGTAGGTTCTTTCTGGCCAGTAGCTTGTGGCTTCATCTCCATGCATGCATCTCTTCTGGATAGCTCATGAAAGTTAAGACCATATTGCACAAGGAAGCTTCAAACAGTTCATGGAAAGATAAGATTAAAAGATAGTGGAATTTCACCATGACTTCTTGAAGACCTCTCCTATTTGTCCTTTTGTATCTGATTTATGCTCATCTATGTGATAGCATGAATCGGGATGTCATTCCCTTTATGACTGAGCAGTATTTCATCGTATGTATTACAGTGAGTAGGAGACAATTTAAAAAGTGGAAGATTCTCAGGGAGATGGATTGACACAGCGGCTGCAACAATGGGCTCGAACATGACAAGTGAGAAATGACCCAGGAGCAAGGGTTCATTGTGTTGCATACAGCTCACCATGAGCCAGGAGTCGACTCAATGACGTCTAACAGCCACAGCCACAAATATACCACATTGAGGTTATCCATGCATCTATTGGTGACAATTTAACTTGCGCCCGCCTTTTGACAATGTGAATAGTGGTGCATTGAATATTGGGATACAAGTGTCTAAATCTTCCCCCAGTGGTTTATTATGTATTATAAATTATTATATATAATTTATATAATAATTATATATATTATGATATGTCTTCTTTAATTCCCTAATTAAGGGAAGTAGTTGAGCTCAGTGGCAAGGCTAGGGATCGTGGAACCTCTGTGCATGGTTAAAGAACATGGGGCCCACAATAATTCTCCATCACACACAACTACACTAAACTTTAGAACGTAGGGCTGTAAGCAAATCTGAAGAAAAGATCTCATAAATTCTGGCAAACTTGCAAAAGAAAAGGCATGTGTAGATGGGTACACAGCAAGATGATTGCAATCAATATAGCTGAATTGTACATGTAAACAAATGTTGAATTGGCGAATGTAATGGTACATGTTTTGCTAGAGTTTAGCCAAAAAAAAAAAAAAGTTAAGAAATAAAAGAGGCATGCATAGTAGGGAACTTTTTTGGTCAAAGCTTACATTCAGGAAAGGGGGTTTTGGTAAGGCAACAGAGGAAGAAGGGCAAAAGTCTACAGAATGACCCAGTTCAGATTCAGACCTTCTAGGGTTGCTGCTTTCTCGATGAAAACCAGCCACCCACACAAAGTCAGAACAGATTTGATGAACGTTTGCCAAGTGTGCTGGGGAACTTTTGTGGCTAGCCAAGAGTTGTCTGCAAACACGGGCCTGAGGTCTTTGATACTGAGCAGGGAGCACTGCAGTCAGAGGAAATTCTTCGGGTCACACAAGTGGTCGTGCTGACTGCAAACCTGGGGATTTCCAGGAGTAAGTGGTGAATAATGGTGCTCCTAATACCCTGCCCCCTACAAGTTTGGTAAGAGTCTTCAGAAGAGCTATCATGTAAATATATGTAGTGACCCCCACTTAGTTCCAGCTTGGACTCCAACTTCTCTGTGAACTGTCTAAATAAGAAGAGGAGAGGAAGCACGGAACTCTTCAGAGAAAGTGATGACACTCTACAGCCCCCAGGGTGAAACTCAATGACCTTATCGCTAAGGTGGGGATAGTCACCACCACAGCACTGGATGTGAGAATTAGCACTCAAGGGCTGTGGATCTGTGGGTACAACTCCTGGTCGCCTCATGTACAACAGAAGGAAACACAATCCAGTGCTGCACTATACCAGTGACCATTGGGATTTTAGGGTTATTTTTGAAAGGCTGTCAATGTTCTTTTGTGGTTCACATGGCTTTTGTTGGATAATGTTTGGTAGTTATTCACTAGGTCATTCTAATTAATTTCTTAAGTCTGGACACTCCACTGAAGTCTGCCTTCCAGAAATGATTTTGCTGGTATCTGAAATACCAATGGCATAACTTCTAGCATCATCCAAAACAAGACTCACTGCCATCAAGTCAATTTCAACTCATAGCAGCTCCATAGTCGGACAGAGTACAATTTATATGGCTTTAAATCTTGACAAGCAGAAAGCCTCATCTTTCTCCTATAAAGCAGCTGGTAGTTTCAAACTGCTGACTAAATGGTTAGTGGCCCAACTTAGAACATCTACACCAGTAGGTCTCCTTTCTAGGACATGCAAAACACCAAAGTATAAGAACCACATAAACACAGGTAATGACAGAAAGCACAATGTAAATGGAAGATATTATGTAGCTTAGTTCTATACTATTTTTTAGACTTCAGAGATATTGTTTTTTGTTTTGTTTTGTTTGTTTTTGGCATCACTGCCCTCTGGGGGGAGTGGGAGCTACCCAGCCTTGCTCCTGGAGAGCTGCTGCTGGATTTGACCCGCCAAGCCAGTGGGCCACAGTCCCGCACTCAACCACTATGCCACCGGGGCTCAGCCCTGACTTTAGATATATTATGACTATGCATGTTTCTTCTGAAATGTTTGTGATTGTGTAAAAATCAAATTGGTATGTTTATTAAAAATAAAACAGGTACTTTCTGTCTGGTTACTATGAGTTCAGGTCTAATGTGTTCTCTATCCTTAATTAATAGTGGCTCCAGTTCCAATCTAAGTGACACCCTCCCATTTTCTCAAAACTATTTTAGAACATTTCCCTCTAACCCTCAGAATCCTATTATCAACTGTCGGTCATGAGTTACGTGACTTCTCTTTGGAGGAAAAAATTGGCCTCTCTGGCAGAGATCAACTCCTCTATTTCGGGTCTTAATTCTATAAACAAGTGAATATTGAGTGGACTACACTGTGAGCTGTCCTCAGAGCTCCAGGGACAGCACTGAACATATGCCTGGAAGTAGCCTCAATCTGCTTTCTATGGGCAGAAGCAGACACTCCCCCTCCCCCTTCAACTCTCCCAACCTCTCTCACACAACATTTCCATTACAAACGTCTGTCCCAAATAAAACTCTGACCCAGATAGTCACCTCTGCTCAAAAGAACTTACAAAACACTGCTCTGTGGGACAGGGAATTTCCAGTTCTGAGTGTTGCTTAATCAAAGTAGATTAGGCTCAGATTGATATCAAACCAACCCAAAGCAGTGGCATCACAACAGTTGGTATCTCTGAGTATGGGGACTCATGATGCCATCTTGTCCCCTGAACCACCATCCATACCAGACTAACCAAACCCATTAAGAAAGTCTATTGTCAACTTTAATCACAGGATAATATGTAGTAAATAGTTATAGCTTGTAGGAATGTACTATTTCTTAAAACCTATGACTATATAACAATATCTTAAAGTCTTCCTACATGGAATGACATACAACATTATTAATTACAACTGTTACTGGGTCATAATGACAGCTCTGATCAGAACACACTGCTAGTACTATTAGGAACTGTTGAGCTGATTCTGACTTATAGCAACAATAGAACGTTGAGCAACAAAACAAAACACCCTGTCTTGTATCAACCTCATAACTGATCTTGTGTTTAAGCCCATTGCTGCAACCACTATGTCAATCCATCGCATCAAAAGTCTCCCTTCTTTTTGCTGTCCCTCCATTCTACCAAGCATGATGTTCTTTTCTGGGACCTGATCTCTCCTGACAGCATGTCAAAGTGCATAAGACAAAGTCTCCCCATCTTTGTCTCAAAGGAGAATTTTTGGCTATACTTCTTTCTAGACAGATTTGTTTGTTCTTTTGGCAGTCCATGATAAGTTCCACTTTCTCCACCAGCACCATAGTTTAAATGCATCATTCTTCTTGTATCTTCCTTATTGAGTGTCCAACTTGCACATGTATATGAGGCAATTGAAAATACCATGGTTTATGTGGACAGCCACCCCTCCCTCCAGAAGAATTTCTTTTGGGGACAGCTCTGAAGCTCAGGAGAGAGGGTCATGTCTGACCAGAGCACATGGGAGCCAATGAAGGGGGAGGAAGAGAGAGTGGAGCACATCCTGGCCTACTAAATCTTGAGGGTGATCTCGTTACTCAATACAGGGAATACACAGAGAGAACCAGATGGTCAGCACCACTATGAGACATGACTTCCCTTGCTGACCCAAGGCTCTACAGGGACTGTGGAGACACAGTGTCAGGATTGCAGTCAGTCGGACTCTCCCACACAGAGGAAAACACTAGGGTGTACCACAGAGCAGCAGGAGGAACAGAGCACAGAGGTCTTGAGGGAGAGCCAAGAATAGATAGACTTTGGGGCCAGGGCATGGAAACCCATCAGACTGGACTGGAGGTCACTCCTAGAGGCCAAAAAACATCTTGAACTAGTTACAGATTTTTCTTTTTATTATTTTCATTTATTTCAATGGACTTTCTGAAAAAATTTTTTTCTTGTTGTAATTGTTTCATTTTCTTTGGTTGCTTCATCTTCCTATGTGTTGTTTTTTGTACATATTATTATCTTTGTAGGTCTATTTAGATAAGATAGGCTGGATGATCAGTCTGGAGGAGAAAATGATGGGACCAATCGTTCTGGGGGGATATGGGACAGGGAAAGGTGGGGGAAAGGAGGTGGTGTTAACCAACCAGGGACAAGGGAACAACAAGTGATCCAAAGCGAGTGGCAAGGAGGGTATGAGAGGCCTAGTAGGGATTGATCAAAGGGAAGATAACTGAGAGAAGTTACTGAAACCCAAATGAAGGCTGAGCATGATAATGGGATAAGAGGAAATAAAACTATGTGGAGGAAAGAAATAGGAGGTTAAAGGAATTTGTAGAAGTCTAAATACAGGTATGTACATAGGTAAATATATTCATATATGGTGATGAGAACTAGATTTATGTGCACATACTTATAGGTTCAGTATTAAGGCAGCAAGTGGACATTGGGCCTCAACTCAAGTACTTCTTCAATGCAAGAACACTTTGTTCTATTAAGTTGGCATTACACGATGCTCATCTTCCTGACATAGTTGAAGACAAAAGTGTACATGTGCGGGGCTGAGCCCCGGTAGCCTAAGCGGTTGAGTGCGGGACTGCAGCCCACAGGTTTGGTGGTTCAAATCCAGCAGCAGCTCTCAGGAGCAGCGCTGGGTAGATGCCCACGACCACCAGAGGCCAGTGAAGCAAAAAAAAAAAAAAAGTGTACATGTGCAACTATGGTGAAGAAAGCTAATGGTGCCCAGCTATCAAAAGATATAGTATCTGGGGTCCTAAAGGCTTGAAGGTAAACAAGCAGTCAACTAACTAAAAGCAACAAAGCCCACATGGAAGAAGCACACCAATCTGTGTGACCATGAGGTGTCAAAGGGTTCAGGAATCACGCAACAAAGAACATAAAACCATATCATTGTGTGCCCACCTTCAAGTTGGAATCACTGAAGACAAGTGTATGCATGAGCAAATGTGGTGAAGAAAGCTGATGGTGCCTGCCTATCAAAAGATATAGCGTCTGGGATCTTAAAGGTTTTAGGGTAAACCAGCAGCCATCTAGCTCAGAAGCAACAAAGCCCACATGGAAGAAGCACACCACAAGTATTGATAGGATCAGGTATTGGGTATCAAAGAACTGAAACTTTTATTATTATAAATGAGGGGAAGTATAGGTTGGGCACCCAGAGTCCATATGTAGGTAAGAGATGTCCCCTTTCAGAGGCAAGTTGAGGAGGAGACGAACCAGTTAGGGTGCAGTGTAGCAATGCAATGATGAAGCATACAACTTTCCTCTAAATCTTCAATGCTTCCTCCATCCCACTATCGTGATCCCAATGCTACCTTACAAATCTGGCTAGACTGGAGGATGTACACTGGTAAAGATAGTAGCCAGACACATAGGAAATCCCATCAGGACCAGTGATGAGACTGGAGATACTGGGAGGATGGAGGGAAAGTGGGGTAGAAAGGGGGAACCAATTATAAGGCTCTACATATCACCTTTTCCCTGGAGTATGGACAATGGGGAAATGGATGAAGGGAGACATTGGACAGTATAAGATATGACAAAGTAACAATAATTTATAAATGATCAAGGATTTATGAAAGAGGGTGGTGGGTGATAGAGAAGGGGGGAGGGAGGGAAAAATGAGGAGACAATATCAAGGGCTAAAATAGAAGGCAAATGTTATGGGAATGATGAGATCTATTATTGAACAGATGTACAAATATGCTTGACATACAATGGACTTATATATGGATTGTGATAAGAGTTGTACGAGTCCTCAATAAGAGAATTTTAAAAAGAAGAAGAAAATAACATAGCTTGACTCAGGCACACCTTCATTCTCAAAGTAACACCTTTGATTTTCTAAACTTTGTTGTGTTTTGTTTTTTGGGGGCATCACTGCTCTGATTTTCAAAACTTTCCAGAGTTCTCATGCAACAAATTTATCCGAGCTGAGCCCTGGTGACGCAGTGGTTGTGTGTGGGACTGCTGCCCACAGGGTTGACGATTCAAATCCAGCAGCAAATTTATCCAATGCAGTACACTGTTTGATCTCTTGACTGATACTTCCAAGAGCGCTGATAGTGGAGCAAAGCCAGACAAAATCCTTGACAACGTCAGTTATGAGGTTATCTACCGGTCTAGCTGTGAGGATTTTTGTTTTCTTTACATTAAGTTGAAATCCATACTGAAGGCTGCAATCCTTGATCTTCATCAGCAATTTTAGATTAGCATAAGGTTTTAGCCTTGTGGATATATTGAAACATGTAAGCTTGGCTTACCCACCCCTCACCCCAAAAAATATTAGTTTATATCACTAATTACAGGGGTGTTTTTATTAAAATAAATGAATTGGTTGACCTTCAATCATTTCAAGAGGTAGCATTTTATAAGCATCTGATGGTACTGAAGGAAGAAGTATAAGCTGCACTGTAGTGATTAGGGCAAAACAAGGCCCTTGGCATTGACAGACTGTCAATTGAAATGTCTCAACAAAGTGATGCATCATTTGAAGAAGTCACTGACTTGTGCCAAGAAGTTTTGAAAACAGCTCCCTGGCCAACTGTTAGAAAGAAATCAACACTTTTACTCATTCCACAGAAAGCCCACCCAACAGAATGTAGAAACTATAGAATAGCATCGATATCATATGCAAATAAAATTTATTGATGATAATTAAAAAGAAATTACAGTAGTACATTGACGGGGAGCTTCCAGAAATTCAAGCTAGATTAATAAGAGAATGTGGAATTAGGGATATCAATGCTAACACCAGGTGAAATTTAGCTTAAGATAAATAACACTAGAAAGATGTTTCCGAATATCCCAAACCAAGCTCACTGTTATATAGTCTATTTTAATTCATAGTGACCCTATAGGATAAAGTCCTGTGAGTTCTGAGACTATACCTCTTCTGGAGAGAAGAGAGTCTCTTCTCCCTCCTGAGGAGAAGCTGGTGGTTTCAAACTGCTGACATTTGGTTAGAAATCCTATGTGTAACCACTTATTTGTGTTTTACTGACTGTGTGGATCATAACAGATTGTGGGTAATATTGAGAAGGAAGGGAATTGCAGAACCTGTACATAAATCAAGAAGTGGTCCTTCAAACAAAATAAGGAGACAATGAACAGTTTAAAATCAGGAAATGTCTGAATCAAGGTTGTGTCGCTTCACAATACTTATTAAATCTGTATGTTGAGCAAATAGCTGCACTATATAAAGAAAAATATGGCATCAGGATTAGAGGAATATTCTTTGACAATCCATGGTATGCAGATGACCCAAGTTTACTTGCTGAAAGCCAAGAGAAATTGAAACACCTACTGATGAATATCAAAGATTACAGCCTTCAGTATAGATTACAACTCAATGTAAAGAAAACCAAAATCCTCACAACTGGACCAATAAGCAACACCATGATAAATGGAGAAAAAATTGAAATTGTCAGGAATTTTTACTTCACATGGATCCAGAATCAATGAGCTTGGGTCCAGCTCTGTCTCCAAAGCCTCCTGGAGCAGCAGCTCTATTCCTTCAGCTCCTGGAGGGCCTCTTTGCCTGCTCCAAGTGAGTGGCAATCCCAATCCCGGGCCCAAGTCAGCCCCATTCTTCTGTACCTTGATCATGGCAGCCATGGCCCCTCGACTTTGAGTTACTAGACAATTGATAAATGTTTGAAAAGATTACTCCTTGTCTTGAAAGTGAATGAGAACTTTTTCTACTCATCATTCAAAACAGGGATGGAGAAAAGGACATTTGCCAAAAGAATATCTGTATACCAGGTACCAAAAGAGGCATTAATTTGCCCAAGCAGTGACCCTACATCTGGAACTGCGAGTTGAGTCACCACCTGGTTAAGTGTTCAGTAATCCACTTTCATCCTCCCAGATCCATCTGTTTGTTTATACAAGTCAGAAAGGCAAGTCATGTGGGTACATAGTGGGAATCACCACCCCTGTATTCTTTAAGTTCTTGATAACAGTATTGATCTCTGAAATTCCTTCAGGAATATAGTATTTCTTTTGGCTTACTTTTTTCTTTGCTATAAATAAGACAGATGGATTCAATTTGTCTTTTCCTAATAGCCCTTACTCTGCAAGTTAAAGGACTCTGCCAGTTGCTAAATATATCTGTTTCAATTTTGCATTCTGAAACAGGAAATCATTACAGGATGAGCTTAGGGACCCACTAAACTCACTGTGAGGTGAACCTGAACTAATGTAAAATCAAACTCACTACCATGGACTCAATTCTGATTTATAGAGACCCTAGAAGTCTAAAGTGACTGCCATGGAGTGGATTCTGACTCACAGTGACCCTATAGGACAGGGTAGAACTGCCATGGGGAATGACAGGTTTCAACAGAACTTCCAGAGTAAGAAAGTCTATGAAGAAAGATCTGGTGTTCAATTTCCAAAAATTCATTATTGACATTCCTATGGCTCTCAAAAAAAAAAAAAACCATTATCCATTATGGTGCTGGAAAATAAACTCCCTAGCTTGTCAGACATTCAAATGCACAGAGGCCACAATGAACTTGAGGATACTAGCAATTGTGGAAAGGTCATAGGTTTATTCTGAGGTTGCAATGAGTAGCAGTCAATTTGATAGCAAGTAACTACAACACGTAAATGAAACTTTGCTGAAGATAGCTGAAAAAACAGTTGCCATAGTAGATAAACAGGAAACTTCTGAAAATTCACGTTGGATTCAGAAGAAAAGTTGAAACAAGGGATAGCACTGTTAAAATCAGATGGGAAGCAGAGAATATCAAAATGGTGTCAATTTCATGATCAAGTACTGCTATAACAGAAGTGACAACAATGAATCAGAGAAATACGTCATTTGACTTCTTGATAAGCCCTTCCAGGAGCATTGATTTGAGGGCCACATAAAATGAAATTCTGGGCTGAGCACCTGGTGGCATAAGTGGTTGAGTGCGGGACTGTGACCCACAGGCGTGGCGGTTCAAATCCAGCAGCGGCTCTCCAGGAGAAAGGCTGGGTAGCTCCCATGACCACCAGAGGGCAGTGATGTCAAAAATAAAATAAAATTCTGTCATGGTGCTTCTTATATTTTTGTTAATTTTGTTAATCTTATATGCTTCTTAATTCCCATTGTATTTTTGTTTTATGTTAAGTTCTCATTCATTTTACAGGCTCTTTGGTCTTTGATCCTCATCAGCAAGTTCTTGAAGTCCCTGCAGTTTCAAACAAGGATGTGCCATCTGCATAGGCAGGTTGTTCATGAGTCTTCCACCCTAATGTCATCTTCTTCTTCAGATCAGCAAACATCTCAATTTATTTACTGCAAAGAGGCTGAATAAGTACAGATAAAGGATATAACCGTCACATACACCTTTCCTAATTTTAGGATACACAATGGCCTCTTGCTCTGTTTGAATGACTGTCCTTTGGTTCCTCAGGAGCACAATGAAGTATTCTGGAATTCTCATTCTTTGCAATGTCACCCATAATCTGTTATGTTCCACAGAGTTGAATGCCATTGCATAGTCAACGGTACACAGGTAAGCATCAGCCCTGGATAAATTGTGCCCCCTGAAAATGTGTGTTAACTTGGCTAATTTGTGATTTTCTGAGATTTAGGAACTAGAGAATGAGCAATTTGCTTTGGGTTCTTTCTTTTAGTAATATGGCACCTACATAATGATAGCCCCAATATAATCTGATGTGATCCACCAAGAAGAAGGTAAGGTATGGTGTGGCAGTTAGGCATTATGCTAACTTGTACTTGTGAAGGAATGGAGTCCAACCTGCCAATCAGGTCATAGCTTGATGCTGATGCTGATGTGCATGCTGTGGCATGGGAGGCAGGTGACCTAGTGGCATACTGGCTACTCAGTGGGCTGCTAATTTAGGTAAATAGTTTGAAACCACCAGCCACACTGCTAGAGAAATACTAAAGAGTTACAGTCCCAGAAACCCACAGGAGCAGTCTACTCTGCCCTATAGGGTCCTATGAGATAGAATCTGCTCAATCTACAGTGAGCTTGGGGTTGTGAGTAGGGATTAGGAAGGGGTTGCCAATCCCTAATTCTCAACTAACACTAATTTCAGGAGACCCCAAACATCACTGTGACCTACTAGTCAGAGTGAAGGCATTTCCTCCTCTGCGATGAATAGTCATTCTCATAATAGACTATAGAACCCTTAGGGAAAGTCTGAGAGAAAGACTAATTTTGTGTAATTGAAGTCTGAGAGAAAGTATAATTTGGGGCAATGGTTTGGGGTCCTCTTTCAAAGGAACTTGACATCTCTTTCATTCAAGGGGTGTCGTTCTATACACTGACTCATTGGCTGTGAAACCGTGATTTTTTATTTGGGCAATTCAAAGTAAACTGTTCATTTGACCTACATTTTACTACTTGTGTGGACCAAGTAAATATGTAGTTTATTTAAAAGCTACTCTATTGTCTGGGACACTATGGCTAAGTAGCCAATGTTACAAATCTGAGTCAGTCTATTGAATTACTACTTTCATTCTACTGTTCACTACAATAACCCATCCACCTGCTCTTTGTTGGGTATCTGCTGCCACTTGGCCTTGTAATCATTCATCTTGTAATCATTGTGTTGTTGTAAAGTGACAGCAACTCATAATGTCCCGTATGTACAACAGAACAATGCACCATCCTCACAACCGTTCTAATGTTTGAGTCCATTGTTGTAGTCACTGCATCAGTCCATCTTGTTGCTGTCCCTTTTCTTTACCTTTTCTGCTGTCCCTATACTTTACCAAGCATGATGTCCTTCTCCAGGGAACAAGTCTCTCCTGATAATATGTCCGAAGTACATGAGGAAAAGTCTCACCATCTTTGCCTCTAAGGAGTATTGTGGCTGTACTTCTTCCAAGAGAGATTTGTTTGTTCTTTTGGCAATCCACAATACTTTCAATAATCTTTGCCAGCACCGTAATTCTAAATAAATCAATTCTTTGCCTGCCTCTGGAAGCAGTGGTTACCATGTAGACAGACCTACAGGGAGACCCACTTACATCAGTACCTCTGAATTGAGTGCTGGCTGAAGGTATTGAAGGGAAGAGGCAGTCTTACCTGCCCACTGGTATGGGGTTGATGGCTCTGATCACTCCCAGCCCATTCAACTCTTCTGTTCCTCTAACTGTTGATATTCCAGTTCACAAATTCCACAGGCATACTCTCTACTTCCAAGATAAACTATTGCTTATTTTGTTGTAAGGAAAGCACGGCAGCATCATATAGTAAACATAAAATTATACAGCAGTATAAGCGCCTGGCTATATTTTTGTCTTCCTTGTTTCTAGTGATCCATTTTCAAAGTTAAATTTAGTTCTCAAATTTAGTACTGGAAAACTCCTCATTGCTGTACATGTTGTTATTATTGCTAGTGTCCTTAAACTCTTGTTAACATCATGCACAATGGAATGAAATGCTACCCAGTTCTGCACTAGCCTATGACTGGCTGCATATCAAACTAGTGTGATCCATAAGGTTTCATTGGCTGACTCTATGAATTAGAATGCCTGGCCAGCCTGTCTTCCTGCCTCCTTTCCTTCTTTACATGAAAATACATAAAAATTTATCACGGAATTCCCATTGTCTCCAGACTGGTGACAAAGGAATAATCTAAAAGTATCTCTTTTAGGATTTATAGCTATATCAATAGCATATTAGGTACATTCTTCTTTTATTCTGCTTGAATTTGAGCAAGCTACTTTATTTCCATGATTTGTTGATGTATCAGAGTGGACGAAAGTCAGAATTGGGGACATGTAACCCTGGCCAAGCCTTCTGATTCCATCATTTACTACTGGTGAGGTCTTGGGCTTATACTCTTTATACTCTAGTTCTTAACCTAACAGACTTGCTGAAATACTTACCTTGTAGGGACAGTGCTCACAATAAGAGAACTCGTGGCACATGCCTGGAGAATAGTAACAACATCTATAAGGGCCCATGTGGCATTTAGTCCGTGTCTATCGTCGTTCTCACAACTTCATTTCATCAGCTTGTACTCAATAGAATAAAATGCTGTGGGATTATAGAACAGAGCTATTGTAATTTGTGGACTTCTTTATGGAAGTAGACCAGCAGACCTTTCTTCATAGTCCATCTTAGTCTGGAAGCTCTGCTGATACCTGCTCAGTAGCCTAGCAACATACAAGCCTTCATTGACAGACAGGTAGTGACTGTGCATAAAGTGCCAGAATCCTAACCTGGCACCATATGAAAGGCAAGAATTCTACCACTGAACTGCCAATGCTTCACTGAGCAACTGGTAATATGTGATAACTCAATCTTCACAACCACCCCTCTGGAGCAACTATCACCAACCCCGCTTTATATGTAGAAAATAGAAAAGCAGAAAAGTGAAATAATTCACTCCAAAGTCCCTTGCTCGCAGGTGGCTTCAACACCCAGAAGACAGACTACAGAGTATACCTTCTTAACTCCTATATCCTCTCTTTCATACAGCTTATGTTCACCTGTAAGGCATTGTACAAGGGGCCCTGGTTCGAAAGTGGTTAAACACTCAGAAGCTGATAAAAGGGTGGTAGGTCAAATGTACAAGCTGCTTTGAGGGAGACAGATGTTGCAGTCAACTTCTGTAAAGATTTCAAAAATTAAACCCAATTCTAGCAAGTTGATTCTGACTTTAAATGATCCTGTTGGACAAGGCAGAACTTCCCCCAAAGGATTTTGTAAGCTAATCTTTCTGGGAAAAACTCCCATATCTTTCTTCCCCAGGAAGGACTGATGGGTCCAAATCATTGACCTTGCAGGTAGAACCCAGGTGCTTAACCACTGCGGCATCGGGACTCTGCCCTCTGGGATCACGGTCGGTTCCTGGGGGTTGTAATTGAATGGACCACAATAAGAACACATTGCATGATGATGGAAGAGGAAGGAATCATAAGAGGGAGCTTAATAAACCTCCATTTTCTCATGTGCTTTTTGGAAGTCAATTCTTATTTTAGGTTTACAGGTTCTGGTAGGCAGCTTTTAAAATGGCCCTGAGTAATCTCCATTTTCTGGTGTCCACTCCTTTGAGTAATTCCCTCCTCTAAAATATGAAGTGGATCTATTGTCTCATTCTAGCGACCAGAACTGATCAACGTGAGTCAACAGCTCCAATCCAAGATGACCTTGTGTCTAACAGAACAAAAAACTGCTGAGTCCTGTGCCATCTTCATCCTGGGTGGCGTGTTTGGGCTCCTCGGGGTCCACTGTCACGGCTTTCTGACTCAGGAACATTCAGGTCCCTGGAGCTGTGGGGCAGAGAAAGGCAGTCCATATTAGAAGCACAAAAGCCTGGGAGCAGGTCACAGCTCAAAGAGTCCTCCAGTTCTGACACCGTGATACTCCGGGACCTTTCCCAGCTGAGTTCTTGTACTGCTGGTTCTCAAACATTTTTTTGGTCTCAGGAACTAGTCACTTAACACTTTTGAGAATTCTGAAGAGCTTTTGTGTAGAGTGCCTTACATATATCAATATTTAGTACGTAAGACTGTAAAGCTGAGGAAAAAATGCTTTATTTAAAAAAATAAGGTTAGCACACATTAACATAGACTTTTTATTTAAAGTGGCTATCTTGCAAAGCACAAAAAAAGGTCAGAAGAGACCTTTCTACATTTTCATAAATCTGTTCATTCAGTATTAGGTTTAAGAGAAGACCACTAGATGCTCCTGTCTGCTGTTGTATTAATTAGGTACTCCTGTTGCAACATCACATTTCACATGACCTCTACTTTCTCAGGAGAAAGCGAAAGTGAAAAGATAGGACAATATCTTCATATTATTATGAAATGTGTTTTAACCTGAAACAGATCCTGAAACCCCCAGGGGCTCCCTGAATCAAATTTGAGAACTTCTGCTTATTGGAATTGTTTAAATTTCATCTCAAATGTTCTTCCTACACGTGCACATGCGATTTATACACTATTTTCCTAGGGTTTCTCTGCAGAGGACAGAAAATCAAGTTACTAGCCTTATGCAGACCTGACTGAGACACACTTCACCAAGATAGGGTATCAGTTCACTCTCCCAAATGGTGACTTCCTTTATCTACTCTGAACCCAATGAAAGTACCAAATGGCTTCTTGAGTTCTACATCTAATGAATTGGACCAGCTGAGAACTTCCAAAAGCTGCTTGTCTTTGAAGATTTGACTTCAAAAACAAGTGCCTGGAGGTAATCAGCAAAGAACAGTTTTGCTTCAAAAGCGACAGCTAGCAGCGGCCCCCACCCCATCCCACAAAGCAACAGGGGACTCCCTAATTAGCTCAGCAGTCAACCAATCAGGAAACAACCCAAACTGATGGGCACTAGCAGAGCAATAGTGGAGTTCCTAGTAAGACCTTTAAGAATGTTCTAAGAGGGCAGAGAAGTCCCTAGACCTGGTCAATTTAAGTGACTTCAGATGAGGGGCTTGGGCCCTGACTCTACTACAAGCTCAGTGGTTACCAAAATCATGTAACCAGTTCTACAAATGGTAGCATGGACAAGGTGAACTTTAAAGTTCTTCCAGCCTTTTCATGCTAGGATTCTCATCATTAATGCATAGAATATGTTTCAGAGCCAGAGATGAGAGATGATCTCTGTCCCATTCACACCTGACATACCTAACTAATACTTTCATTAATCCCACACTGCTCAAGTATCCAGTGTGTCCCAGACTCTGTTTTAGAACTGAGGACACAGAAATAAATAAAACACAGAAGATTTGCTGCCTTATTGGAATGTTATGTTCTTAATGGGAAAGACAAACAAACCACAAATATCACACATCAAGGAAGAGAAATATGAGCCTCAAGGTTGGAAGCTGTTTGTAATTCTAAATGCAATGGTTGGGGAATGCAAAAATCACAAGCCCAGGAATTTTAAATACATCATTTGGTGTGAGTTTGGCCATCTCGGAGTCAACCATTCATTCAATCAGCTAATCAGTCAGTCAGTCAGCAAACATTGGAATGCGATGCTGAAAACTATGACTTTGGATGCTTTCAAAGGCAGTCATTTCCAATAGAGACCAGTGCCTGGCCAAGGGGCAATGTCAGGTCACAGGTAAGCCTGGGGCAGGGGTTCTGAAGCCTCATAGCCCAGGTTTGCATCCCCCTTTATGACCTTGAGAACCTAGGCAACGCAGAGCTTAATGTCACTCAGGTTTCCAACTTCTCAATCTCAAAATGGGAATAACAAAGTCCTTATCGGTAGGGCTATGTGAGATGTTAGTTCTAGCTCTCCCTGTGCTCCAAGCAGCCATGGCTTGTAGTCCCGAGAAGCCTCTTCAGTATGGAGCTGCTCTGAAGCATTGGAGGCTGGACAAACTGACTATGGAGTTTGCTCCTGTCTGTTCACTGGTCCCCATCAGCTGGGAGAATGTCTCCTACTGAGCACTTTCTTAAGAAATAGACTTACATAGGCATTGACAGGAGATGAAGTTAAAAAAGTTTGCAGGCAGCAGTTCATTAAGATGGATGGCAAGTTCCCAGAACTGCTCTCACCTCCCGTGCTGGTTGGATGAATGTCGTCAGCATTGACAAGAGCTGGGAGAGTTCCTGTCTGATGTCTGACATGAAGGGTCACTTTGCTGTCATTCACTACACCTGAGGAAGTGAAGTACAATCTGTGCAAAGTAAGAGAGATGTTTGTGGGAACAGAAGGAACCCCTCCCCTGGTGACTTAGGATGCTCACACCATCCACTCAGGGATCCCCTTCTCTGGGTGAATGACACTGTCCAGATTGATTTAGAGAAGAAAGCATTACTGACTACATCAAGTTCAACGCTGCTTCCATGTGTATGATGACTGGAGGTGCTGAGCCAGGAAGAATGGGTGTGATCACTAAGGGACAGAGAGGCGCTAGCTCTTTTGATGTGGTTAAGGTGAAAGATGCCAACAGCAATAGCTTTGCCACCCAGCTTTCCAACATTTTCATTATTGCCAAAGGCAATAAACCATGGATTTCTGTTCCCGGAGGGAAGGTATCTGCCTCACCTTATGAAGAGAGAGACGAGAGACTGGCTGCCAAACAGCAATGAGTGAAATGATCTGGTGTTTAAATGAGGAGATGTCTAAAATAATAAGTACAGCATAATTAATTGCAAAAATAAATAAAAGTGTTAGTTTTACTCATGCAAGACATTGGGCAAAACCCCGCTCTCCAATGGTAGCGATCAGAGCAGAAAGCATAAGACAGGAGAGGATTTTTGTGGGCACATGAGAGACTCCCTTTGGGACTTCTCGGGAACAAAGAGAGTCCTGGACCTAAGACGAATAGGTAAGCATCCAGCTACTAACTCAGAGGTTCTTGGTTTGAATCCCTGCAGAAGCATCTCAGAGAGGTCTTGTGATTTACTTCTGAAAAATATTAGCCATGGGAAGCTCTCAGGGTGGACCCTTTAATGTTTGTAGGACGGAGTCTTTGAGTACAGCAATCAGTTCATGTGTTCAGGAGCTGGCTGAAAGGTTAGAATCTTCCCCAGCACCTTAGAAAAAAGGTCGGGTGAACTGTTTCACAAAGGTCCCAAATATTAAGCTCTCACAGCACAGAGTTCTCCACAGATACGGGCTCATCATGAATCACATCAACAGGAAGTCAGCTAGTTCGATTTTGCTGTTTTGTTTTGTTTGGGCAGAAGATTAATCCCTGTGTCTTTTAGGTAAGGCAAAAAGGTGGGGTAATTTGGAAACTATTTTGATCTCATTAGGCTGGTGGGGTCTTGGGGAAATCAGGGTGCACTACTCTTTCATCAGTAAATTTTACAGAGCTCCTAAAGCAGAAGGGGAAACAGCTCCCACTGAGTCACTCAATTGGCCAATAGAGCCGAGGACAGAGGGGGCCACTTCAAAAAGGAGTGAATAATTTTATGAGAGAAGGCGCTCATTTTCCACGAGATGAAAGGCCCTCCTTGTGTATGCTCCTTCCCACCCTTGCTCCAGCCTTGACCATCCACACTGCCTGAGAGCTGGCCAGCCCCAGTGCAGAGAGCAGCATAGCATGGCCACCCACCAAATGACTGTAGCCTGCGCGCCTGCATTTGCATAAGAATTCTGCTCCATCTGTTAGGAGGCTCCATAGCTGCTCCTGCTAATCTGATTGCTCCTCTCGCTGGTATTGAAACACATGGAGGTTACCGCCAGCTTTGCTCTGACCTTTGATTTTCAAATATCACATCTGGGGTAAGCACTTCCTTTTAATCTCGACAGACAATAGGCAAAATTTCACTGCTGGGGCTGCAGACAGAAGCTGAGCTCACAGAGCATGTGTCCATGACCCCAGGTTAGATGATTATAATAACGCTTCTTAGGCTCTTCTAATAAAGAATATGCTGAACAGGCTCCGACATGCGCGTGCAGAGGTCTAATTGCAGCTATCGTGTCACTCCCATCAAGGAGAAGCAACAATGCAATTTGACAAATCTGGAATTGATTTTGAAATTGCTTTAATGAGGCGAGGAATAAGTTTGCAGGGGCCCAGCCATCTGAGAGGCATCCAGTGCACAAGCCAAGATCACCTGCAGTTGCTTTGTTGCTGGGGAGGCGGCACACAGGGCACACAGAAGGCTGCTGTTCGGTGGGTGAGCGCGGTGCTGGGTTTCCAGTGCCTGCTTCTGTATTTGGCGTCCCCTGCTTCTGTATCTGGCGTCCCCTGTAGAGACTGTGTTTGTGTGTGTGTGTGTGTGAGAGAGAGAGAGAGAGAGAAAGAGAGAGAGAGAGATTTCCTACCTCCCTTGATAGGACTGGGTTCGGTTTTCTCCAAAGCACAGGGAAAGCGTCCACACTCCTGCCCCCTCCACATCCCCATGACAGCGGCTCCCTGTCATGCTTGGCCAGTGGATAGATGGGGAACTGGCTCCAAAACAGATATTTTTAACCTGCACCATTGTCCAGAACAAAAGATTTTTTTTAATATAGATTTTATTGGGGGCTCTTACAACATTTAATATATCGTTCGTATTAAGCATATTTGTACACATGTTGCCACATTCATCTACATTACGTACTTGAACCCCTCCAGCATAAGGTCCTCTTCCCTTCTTTCCTCTAGTTCTTTATTTTTTTAATTCCAACTCCCCATATTTCCCCTTCCCCCTTCTCCTCCCCCATGAACTTCCAATAACTTACAAATTTTATTACCTCTTCATATCTTACACTGTCTAATGTGTCACTTTACTCACACACCCCCCCCCTTGTCCACACCCCAGAGAGGTGTAGAGGTCACATGTAGATCCAAGAAATTTGTCCCCCGTTCTACTCCGCCCTCCCTCCACCCTCCCAGTGTCACCACTCCCCACCAGTCTCAAGGAATTTTCTATCCTAAATTTCTACGTTTTTCGACTCTAATGTGCATCCCATGGTCTAGCCAAATCTGTCTGGCAGAATTGAGATAATGATAGTCGGTGGGAGGGAGCATTTGAGAACATTTCATTGCTACTACACTGCACCTAGACTGGCTCATCTCCTCTCTACAACCCCTCTGTAAGGGGATGTCTCTTCACTTACTGATGGACTTTGGGTCCCCAATCTGAACTCCCCCTCACTTATAATGATATATTTTCTAGGTCTTTGATGCTTGGTACCGGATCCCTTTGACACCTCGTGGTCATACCGACTGTTGTGCTTCCTCCATGTAGGCTTGCTTCTTAGCTAGATGGCCAATTATTCACCTTCATGTTTTTAAAACCACAGACTCACATCTTTTGATAGAGCAAAAGATTTAAACCTCCAAAATGATAGCACGCACTTCCCCCACCACCACCCCCCCAGAAAAGGCGGGGGGGGGGGATCGGTAGAAAAGTCAGTTAACTGAAACCTCGATTGGGAAGATGCCAACACTCTCTACTGCCTAGTCAAATGAGCCTTGGTGACTTCTTGGCTGCTAGCCACAAGGTTAGCACTTCAAAACTATCAGCTGCTCCTTGAGAGAACGGCCAGGATCTCTATTCTCGTGAAGACTGGACGGCCTCAGAAGCCCAGAAGGGCAGTTCTGTTCTGTCCTGCAGGGTCCCTACGAGTGTGCAGCACCTGCTCTCCCAGCAACGGCAGTCAGTGGCACTTCCGTCCACTTGTAGCAACCCCCATGTGTAAGAGTGCCGTTCCACTTCCATTGACAACTTTGCTGCATGAAGATGGCCAGGCCTTGCTTCCCAGGTGCTTCTGGTTTGACTCAAGCCTCCCACCTTTCGGTTCGATCTGAGCAGGTTAATCCTTTCTACCACCCAGGACTCTTACTAACAATTGTCACCAGGTACTTAAAACTTGTGATGTAAACGCAGAAAGCAACAACCTTCCAAATACAAACAGTTGAGCATCGCCTAATTCCTGACCAAGATGCAGTTTGGGATTAGCCCAGAAAACAGAATACGCTTACCCGCTTGTAAACCACACCAGCACTTTGACAATGAAGACAAAGGTCCCATCAGGCTTGCAGAAACATGAAGGAGAAACTGCCAATAACACTTCACAGTTGTCACTTTTATCACCTGCCTCCCTGGCTTGGAACGTGCTTTCTTTCAGAGCTGGGGTAGAGAGCCAAATTGTCTTCTTCTGAAGGATACAGGCGGGTTTTAGAGCCGCACCCGTCTGCGCTCCTTCCCGTGGGGCATCGTCTCGTGCATACCGGCCCAGCGTTGATGAGAGCATGACCAGCGTCCCGATCAAGTGCAGACGCCTCTGAGAAATTGGATGCTACAGGATCCATGCATCAATGTTACACTGATGTATTTTTCATGAAATCTGTAAATAAGGTCAACAGGATAGGGGTATTTTGAATGACAGATTCTTTAATAGTTTTTGAGGAATTGCCTATTCCCCTATAAAAAGTCAATTTTCCTTTTTTTCCCTCCTTTTGGACTCTGGCTTATTAAAAAATATGATCAGGTTACTTCCACACAGCCATCCCTCTACCCCTCCCCACAGCCCCCTCCTACCACCACCCCTGCTCCCTCTCTCTCTCTGTCTTTCTCTACAGAGAGAGAGAGAGAGAGAGAGAGAGAGAGAGAGAGAGAGAGAGAGAGCATGCAGAGGGAAAGGGAAGCTACATTTTCACAAACCAGTGAGCAGAAATGCAAGTTAGCTTGAAAGAGTAATTGGTACCTCTGGGGTTTCTGGTATTTTGTCTTTTCTCATCACCTGCAACATTATCTCAAGCTCAAGGAGCAGTCACTTGCTCTCCAAAGACAGAGGAGAGTGAGAACAAAGGTGAAAGAAAGCGCTCTGAGTCAGGAATGCTGGGATGTAATGCTCAATGGCATCACTTTCATAACCTCGGTGACATTAGCAAGCATCCTCCCCTTCCACCTAGGACTTCTGTCTCCCCCGGGTCCCTGGGGAGGGGGCGGCCTGTGCCGGTCTCTTTGGGTCAAGTGCACATTGCTGTCTGTGGCTGCTCCATGGGGTCTGTGGCCTCTCGACTTGGCTCCGAGGCTGGCTCTGGAAGACGAGACTCTTCTTCGGTGGGGGCTGTCTGCCCGCTCACTGGCCTCTGGGCCTCTCTGCGGGCTAAAAGGAAGGACCTGGCCCATTTCGTTCATCTCTTTACATCACTGAAGTAGGCTTCAGTGAAGCCAAGTCAGGGGCCAGAAGACCCCAAGACAATGGGGCTGGGAATGAGCCACACCTGGGGGGAACCCCAGAAAGGCAAGAGGGCCAGCAGGGTGGCAGGAGAGTCGCAAGTCATGGCTATGGCCCCTGAAGTCCCTCGTTCCCTGGTGCCTGGCTCCTTTTCCAGATCAGGGGACTGGAATAATGGCACCTTTCTAAAAACAGGTGACTGAAACAACAATCTGGAGAAGGACATAGAGCTTGGTAAATGCAGGAACAGCAAAACAGAGGCAGGGCCTGGTTGCAGCAACAGACTCGGGCAGAGGAAGAGTGGTGCAGATGCCGCAGGACCACGGTGCTTCCCTCTGCTGTGCACAGAGTCACTGTGGGCCAGAGATGGCTAGAGGGCACCGTCCTAACAACCACAGCCACAACCTACAAAAACAGGAATGCTGAGGCTGCCAGAGCTGTGGAAGCCTTCACAATACTGCCCCAGTGATTGCTGCGAGCGGGAGAGCGAGGAATATGGAGCTTGAAGTTGATAACTGCAACTTTCAGGGTCTCTGGGTGTCAGACTGCCAGCTAACTCCATAGAGAGGCACCTGTACAGAGAGAACTGGCCATCTATTTCCAAAAATCAAGTGCTGGGAATCATAAGTTTTCTACTGTACTCCAGCCCAAGGGGGTCGCTGAGTCATGGTCAAAATAAGCTCTATGGAAACAGGTTATACCTTGCCCTCAAAAACAAACAAACAGAAAAACAGCAAATTTTAAGCATCTAAAAAGGAAAGACTAGGAAAAGTAGGGAAATACTTTACTATAGGGAAAGTAGTCTTCTCTGTTAAGTACATTGCTTTCTTATTACCCTTATTATGAACAAAATCGTGTAGATCGCTCTTCCAGATCAATGAGTAGCCCCTCGGGCAGAAGCAGAGAGGCTAAAATGAACACTGAAGAACAAAGACTGGAATGTCCCTTGGCCCTGCCACCTGCTCTGGGAGGTCAACTGTAATTACCAAGCGCATCACTGCCTGGGTGCCTCTTCTCATCCACCGTCTAATTGATGGCCCTGACCACGACTGGGTCAGCCCTCGAGAAACACCTTGGGCACAAACTCCTCCTCCGCCCCACAGATGCGGCTCAGGCAAGAGCCTCTCAATGACCACAGTACCTGCAAGTGTGGACCAGGAACTCAGTGATGGCTTCAGTTTTCTCAGATAGGAGCAGGGATGAAAACAAGAAGCCAAAGGACAAGATTACAGACCTATTCTAGGCAGGAAGCGAATTCACTGTAGACTTGGACTCTTGGCTGCAGCGCCCTCCATTCATCCAGGTAGCTCCTGGTCCTCTTCCCAGTAAAGGATCTTGCACTTCATTCAGTTCCTTGCCTTTTTTTTTTTTTTTTGAGGTCTGCCTTATTTCTCTTGCAAGAAGTGAAATCACAGCCTTGCCAAATGCTGAATTAATCTGAGTCGTCCCAGCAGTGAACGGTTTATGCCTGTCAGTGGTGGCAAGCAGAGCACAAGATTGTGCCGATGGACTCTGAATGGCCTAGCTAAATCCAGGACACCACCTTTGAGTGCTATGGTCTGACCCTGACCCTTCAGAGCCTCCACCAGCCCTGTGCTCATGGGAATGAGAGGGAAAGTGGTCCCTTTTCTGGCTTCTCTCCAGGCTGCGAAAGAATAAGTATCCTAGCTGAAAGCTTGCCCATGCATCAAATTCCAACTACCCCAGCACAAAGGCTCCCCAGAAGTACTTGGTTTTCATTTCAACCCTTCTCTATTTCAGCCCATTATCATGGCCCAGAGAAAGGGGGGTGGGAGGGATTTAACTGTGAAAACAAAGAAAACATGGGACCACTCTAAGCTTCTGACCTTGAATGCTTCTGTAAACACTCCACACTAACCCCCCACAAAAGCCAAAGCTCCAGAAACAAAACCAGAGAGCAGATGTTGTGTGCTAGCAGACAGCTCCAAATGGAGGCTTCAGAGACAAATGGGGGTGCCGGATACTTCTCATATGTGAGTTACTTGCTGTAAATGAAAAGTCAGTTGTCATCAACAATTCATTTGATGCATGATAACACCAAGCATGTCAGAGTAGAATTGTGCTCCATAGAGTTTTCTATGACTGGTAGTAGTAGTAGTAGTAGTAGTAGTAGTAGTAGTAGTAGTAGTGTCATTATTATTATTGGAAAGTTGTCAGGACTTTCTTCTAAAGCACCTCTAGGCTGATTCAAACCTCCAAATGTTTGGCCATCAACAGTATGTGTTAACCCAGGGTTTCTAATCTCATTGTTTTTCTAATGTTGCCATTGAGTCCATTCTTACTCCCAACTACAGCCTTATCGTCCTCCAGCAGGCTGGCGGTGGATTTGAACTAATGGCCTCACAATTGGCAGCCCATTGCCTATTCTACAACACCACCAAATGAAAACCAAACCAAGCTAACTGCCAATGAATTCATTCTGGCCTTTGCTCTAGATTGGCACATTACTCCTCACAGACTTCACTGGCCCCTGACTTGCTTTTGTAAATACAATGTATTTGAACCAGGGTCATGCACACTCATTTGTGTCTGATCTATGGCTGTGTGGACACAACAAAGACAAAAGAACCCATATGACCCACAAAGCCTGTAATATTGGTTATCTGACCATTTACAAAAAAGGGGGTGGTGCTGCTCACCCCCACCTGCTCTGTGGCAGTCATGTAATCTCCTGTCAATTTCAGGATTGGGAGTGTAGGCCTTGAGTCTAGAATGTCAATCTGGAGATAGCCTATGAGACCTCTGTGTGGGCATGGCTTTCTCCTGAGAATTCTGGGAAATTCCGCCATAATTTCCCCTTTGGAGGTGAGAGAATTAGGACTCAGTCCCTGGGAGATGCTCTACTGACAAGACACAAGGCTGAATCCCTGTGAGACATCCCAGAAGAGAATCCATATGGGCTTACCCTGATGGAAACAAACCTCCGAAGCTAGAAAAGCTACATAAAGCTTCCTACCAGTGCTGAGATGCTTGAGAAGCCGCAAAGAGACCCCTGTCAGTGCTGAGTTGCTTCTACCACCACTGGTACACAAGACTGTGCACCCACTGGCCTGAGACAGTCCAGGTGTGCTGCATGTGCTTCATGAGTCTGAAGAGGACTTATGGATTGCTATCAGACATATGGGCTAATATCGGACTTATGAGCTTGGACTGGATTGGGCTGGGATGTTTTCTTGAAATACAGATATACAATTGATCTTGTATATAAACCTCTCCCTTATATACATATATGTGCTTATGAATTTGTTTCTCTAGTCTACCTGGACTAACACATGCTCTATTGATTGTCCTACCATTACCCAAGTATTGTTAGTGTCACCCTGTATCAATTCATCTCATATTGATCATTTGGCTTGTAAAGGAGAAGCTCACATATACTAGTTATTCCTCATCTTATACACAAAAAATGTATAGGAAACTCTGGCTGCTTGATCCTAGTTAGCACATGAAATATAGATTTAAGAATCACACACTAGTCCAATAATTCATTAAAGTAAAAAGATTGCAAAGCATCCATTGCATGTCTGTGTGATACTCACCAGTCTATTGAGCAAGCGCTCCAAGTTCATGGGGCAAGTAAAGATCAAAGAATTCTTCTCAGTATGGTATCAATGAATAATTTTGTTTTAGGTTCATTTCATACCAGGCACCACTAGCTCAAGTCTACAGAGAAGACAATGAAGGAAATCTCTTCGGGGTTAGTGAAGGAAGATGCAAATACCAACTACTAAGTGTTTCTTCACGAGAAAATGTTTCATAAACTTTACATTTAAAACTGAGGAGAACGGGGTATTTCTTCTTCCCTAGAAGATGTTATCCCCAATCATATAGATTTCTGGATCCCACAACTATTGGCCATTTAGAAGCTTCTGAGTCTAGATTCTCACTGAATTCTGACTGGTATGTTTTCCAAACTCAAACCCAACCAAACTCCCTGCCATCGAGGTAATTCTGACTCATAGTGAATCTCTGGGACGGGGTAGAACTGCCCCTTGTAAATGTTTGAGTCCGTAACTCCTTATGGGAATAGAAATCCCTGTCTTTCTCCCATTGAGTGGCTGGTGGTTTCCAACCACTGATCTTAGTTAACAGTCTGACACATAACCACTACACCACTATGCCTCCTAGAGGAGCCTTATCCCATTTTGATATGATAACAAACTTACATGTCTAAAGAATCCCTAAAATTCTACCCCTTGGGATGTACACTGGAGTTGGAAACATGGGAAATTTAGGATAGATGATCCCTTCAGGACCAGTGGTGGAAGTGGTGAAACTGAGAGGGTGGAGGGATAGTGGAATAGAAAGGGGGAACCAATTTCAGGGATCAACCTACTTATAGCCTCCTCTCTGGGGTACACACAACAGGGTAGTGAGTGAATGGACACATTGGACACTGTACTTTATGAAAAAGTAATAACAATTTGTATTTTATTAAGGGCTCATGGGAGAGGAAGGGGAAATATGGGGAGCTGGTACTGGGGGCCTACGTGGAGGGAAGATGTTTTGAGAGCGATGATGACAAGTGGGCAAATGTGGTCTGCATACAAAAAAATTGATGTATGTATTGATCATGATGAGAGCTGTATGAGCCCCCAATAAAATGATTTGGGAAGAGGAGCTTATACAAAGGACTCAAATAGGAAATATTTGGAAATGAAGATGGCAGCATGTATACAAATATGCTTGATACAAATGATGCATTGAGGCTGAGCCCCAGTGGCATAGTGGTTGTGTGCAGGACTGAGGCTCACTGGGTTGGCAGTTCAAATCCAGCAGCAGCTCTCCAGGAGCAAGGCTGGGCCTCCCACTCCCACCAGAGGGCAGTGATGCCAAAACAAATGATGCATTGAATGTTATAAGAGCTGTAAGAGCCCCCCAAAAAATTATTGGAAACAAATTCTATCTCTTTAGACAGAACTTAACCCAGGTCCCCCTTACTTCATCAGGAGTTAAAAAGTGACATAGATTTGGCCTGAAGCTGGGTCAGCTCACCCATGGGCCAACTCAGGGCTTTCTAATTGTTGGATCACGTACCAAAGGAGTTGTGTGTCCCATATTGCGAGACTCACCTATTTGCGTGCATTACAGACCCAAAAGGGGTACATCCTAGTCATCTTGACTAGGCTCCTTGGAGGAAAGGGCATGTACCCTCAACCTCTCTGTGTTGACACTCGGTGTCTTAAGTTTCCTAGTGCTGCTTTAATAGAAGTAGGTAAGCAAGTGGCTTTAAAGAACAGACTTTCATTTTCCCAAAGTTCTGAAGGCTGAAAAGTCTAAAGCAGGGTGTTAGCCATGTTGGTTTCTTTCTTGTAGGTAGTCCAGGGTATTACCTAATCAGATAATCCACTCAGAAGTGATTAGATTTAGAATCTATTCAGCTTGGGTCTGATCTAATTAAAATGATAAAAATTACATTAACAAACATAGTGGGTTTAAGATTCCAACAGATATTTGGGAGGGGGAATCAAATCCATAACAATAGGCTAGGGTGGGCATGTGCAGTCAGGTAAGCAGGACACATATACACATACAGACCTTGCATACACATACACACAGAGAAGAATCCTGATTTTTGTGATTAAAATGCAAGTAGGAGTGTGGGTGGGGTGGGGGTGGGGGAGTGAGTGCTAGAAAGGGTGTCTTCTCTTTGCCTGCAGCTCACCCTCCCCAACACAAAGAACACTGATGATGCTGAAGCCCTGAATTAAGTGTTGGACTGCTCACCCACAGGGCAGCAGATCAAACCCACCAACTGCTCCATGGGAGAAGAAAGAGTCTGAGTCCATAAGCGTTATAGCAATGGAAACCCTAAGATGTGCTTTTATTCTCACCTATAGGGTCATTAGGAATCAGAATTGACCTGCCAGCAATAAGTATGGTTGGGTTTTTTTTCTTGTTTTGCTTATCTGGGTCTCCCACACACAGGATGTGGGGCCTCTCTGTGTTACATTTTCCCCACTGATTTATAATTAAATAGCCCCTTTTCATCATGCATTCCCAGCATCTTATATAGCATATGCAAATATGTACTCAGTAAATGCTGTTTCAAGTATCCACCAACTCATCAATAAATGTTCATGACATACCTACGATGTAACAAGTACTACGCTAAGCACAAGAAATAAAGAGGGAGAATAAATAATCAGGAGACAACAGTACTGGCTCAACACAGATGAAAAAGAAGATCTGATATTTCCGAAAAATTAGCCAATGAAACCCTGGTAGATCACAGTGGAGCCTGTGTGTTTCAGTCTTGTTTTGCTTGCTTTAGTCTCGTCATTAGAAGAGAGGCTTTGTTAAAGGAGGACATTGTGTTTGGTGAGGAAGAGAGCTAGTAAGGGCACGAAGAGACCCTGAGTAAGATGAACTGGGAGGAGAGACACAATGATGGACTCAGACCTGCTGGAATGGTGAGGATGGTGCAGAACAGGGTGAAGTTTTATTCTACTGTGTGATAGATAGCTTTGTTATGCCAAGATGGCCAAAGAAGATAGGAAGGTTTGCTATGACAACATGGCCAATGAACACATGAAATTGATTGAAGGGTAGAGATATAAACCGCTCAGTGAGCCACCCCTGCCTTGCTCTCTTGCTCTTGGATCTTCGGACAACCTTGTTCATCCGGTGCCTCCATCTGCAAGTTACACTACCTGTGGAACACCTAATCTGTGGACTGTCTCGCTGAGTTGAGGTTCTTTCAAGCCTTGCTTCACTACCTTACTGGAATATACATCTTTTGAGTTGGGGACTCTCAGACCCTGTCATCAGCTGATCGTTGGTGACCTGCCTTGCTGCTTGCTCTGCAGAGGACTACTCGGCAGCCCTCAAGACTCAGACTGCCAGTCTACTAGCTGTCTCACGCAAGTGAGCTTCACTGAGCCATTTGTACTGCTTTATAGGTTAGTTAACTGCTTATTTCTGATGCTAGATATCTTTCTATCTACATAAATGTATAGAGAGAATTATTAGTGTGCTGGTTTGTTTCTCTAGAGAACACTGTCTAACACCTGCTGTGCATAGAGAACAATGGCCATTAGTCAAGACCTGCTTGGTGAATGGTATCAATGACACAGTATGTACAGTGATGAGAGGAATTGACTTCTTAATCATTAGATCTATGCTCTCTGTCAGCTCTCATTCTTCATTGGAATTGCACATCACAAGAAGAGAAACTTAAAGACTGTGTTAAATAGCTTAGCTTATCCTCACTTGTTTTAAGAACATGGTGAAAAAAATGAAAGAAAAAAGTCAAGCAGTCAACGAATTTGAATCAGGAGATTAGAGTCTCAGAAAGGGCATCTGAAATGTCACTGAAGTTTTTCATGCCAGACGACTGGCATGACCAGCTTCAATCTTCTGTCCAATTGATGAACCAATTGGGCTTTGCCAGAAGGGAGAACTGCATCCTTGGCATGGGATCAGCATCTAACAAATGTGTTGTGAATGAGTAAAGGCTAGCACTTCCAGCTCTGCTAAGGAAACAAAAAAGTGGGCCTCAAATTAAGTATCTGTATAAATCTATATATCAGCAAAACCCATCTTGGATATGCATATACCAAAGAAGTCATTGCACAGATCAGTATGGGACTATGAATGAAGCTGCTAATGGTAGTGTTTGCTAGGAGAATGGCATATTGGTATATAAGCCATTGGTACAGGTATAATGGAATGGCATAGGTAATCTGTTGCCAATTTCTGAGGGATTGGATAGGCAAAAAATGTGGTGCACCACCATGATAGATTACAGAGTTGGAAGCTGTTCACATCATAATATGGATGGATCTTGAAAAACATGCTGATGGTTGAAAAGTGGGAAGCACAATAATCTAGGAAAAACATACCATATGAGAAAATGAAAATATATGCACCCATAGCACCCAACACTCACCACTTCCTAACCCCTGATGGAAAAGAAAATAATCTATTTATTCATCTACTTCATAAATCTTTATTAGTTACCAGCGAGGGCTGGTCAAGCAGTGGTCTAGACCAGTGGTTCTCAACTTTCCTAATGCCATGACCCTTTAATACAGTTCCTCATGTTGGGGTGACCAAAAAATTATTTTGGTAGCAACTTCATAACTATAAGTTTGCTACTATTGTGAATCATAATGTATATAGCTAATATGCAGGATACATTAGGCTACCCCTGTGAAAGGGTTGTCAACTCCCAAAGGGGGTCTTGATGCCACAGGTTGAGAACCACTGGTCTAGACCCTAGAAGCAAAACAGTGAACAAAAGTGCAAAATTTAAATTATACTCAGGGTGACACATAATAAACATCATCAATGTATAGGTAGTCATAGATAATGTTAAGTAATAATGACAAAAGAAAACAAATAAATAAGAGGAAGATAAGGAGTACATGCATACAATGGATGGATGGATGGATGGATGGATGGATGGATGGATGGGTATATGTATGTACGTTATGTATATATGTTTTGTGATGAGTTGTATGATCCCCCAAGAAAATGATTTACAAAAAAAAAGTATGTATATAAGGGACACATGTCTAAGAGAGGTCTTGCTGGAATAGATAAGCATTTGAAGAAAGAGCATTTGAAGTAGAGGACATACAAAGGTCCTGAGGTAGAACCAACAACAGGCCAGAGTTAGAGTTGAGTGACCAAAATATTAATAGTATGCTAAGTGTGTTAGAAAGAATTCTCTAGAGAAACAAAACCAGGACATGAATAATTCTATATATACTATGTAGGTAGAAAGACATCTAACATAAACAATCAATCTATAAAGCAGTATGAATGATTCAGTGCAACTCACTTGCGTGAAACAGCTAATACATTGGCAGTCCTTCAAGTCTTGAGGATCATGAGACAGTCGTCTGTAGAGTAATATAGGCTATGTGGCCACAGGCAGAAAAGAGTAAAGCAAGTCACCAACAGTCAGCCAGATGACAGGGTCCAACAGTCCCCAGCTCAAAAGGTATATATTCCAGGAGCATGGAGAAGCAGAGCTTGAAGGAACCTCAACTTACAGTGACACAGTGCATGGATTAGGCATTCCACGGGTAGTATAGCTTGCAAATCAAGGTACAGGACAAGCAAGACAGCCGGGCAAACACTGGTCCAGAGATCCAAGAACAAGAGAGAGAAAGGTGAAGCTCACCAAGTCATTTATATCTCCACCCTTCAATTAATCTCACATGTGTTCATTGGTCATTTTGTCACAACAAAACTACCTATCTTCATTGGCCATGGTGACATACAAGCCCGCCTATTACACTAGTTAAACTGGAATTTCATAGTATAAATTAGTATAAAATGTCTTAGTATAAATGTGTCAAGTATTGACAGAAAGATGATCTGGGGCTGGTTATTGTCAAGTTTTGTAGTAATCTGAAGCAATGGGATATTTCTATATATAGGTACAGGAAACCTAATGGAAAACTGAGCAGAGAGATGGGATCAACTATTCCCATGGCTCATGACTTTTGATAATCACCATACTGGTGTCATCTGTTAACACCAAATAATTTTAAAAGACTGACAGGACAATGAAGAAGGCAAGTACCATGATTGGGGCAAGGGAAGTAATGACCTGTGAATGAGCTAGCAAGTCCTATTTGAATTCTCTAATATCACATAGGCCACATTTCCACATACCTGTGAAGTGACTTGAAGAATATTGGCATTTCTCTAGCTTTCGAGATCTACCTAAGACCATCTGAAAAGATGGAATGCCACCTTCAAAACAGAACCTAGAGAAACAGGTTGGTTCTCTCAGAGTCAACAGATTCCACACTACTATGACATCAAGGATCCTGGGGTCCAACCAGCCAACCAGTTCTCAAACCTCTGGGTGCCAAGGAAACAGAAAGTTTCGGAAAATGAAAATTGCTAGGCCCCATGCCAGGGGGTTTTAGATACATAAATTAATTCAACAAGGGTAGTCCTAGAACCACACTTGGAAAAGTTCTGCCTTGAAAATGGACTTCAGTTCATGTAATCATTGTAAAGGTTATGGAAGCCAACCCACGGCCATCCAGCTCATTCTGACTTACAGTCATTCTGTAAATGGCTTAGAGGCTGAAAATCTTTAGCAGAGTTGATAACCTTATCTCCTCCTTCAGAACAACTGGTGGATTTTAACCGCTGCCCTGCAGCTAGCAACCCATGGTGACCTCACACCACCACCAGGGCTCCTTAAAGACTCTGAGCAATAAATTTATGTTCCTATGAGTCACCCAGTTTGTCTTACTTTGCTACAGCAGCATAGTTCCTATTTTTCCCCCCTCCTCTTCTTTGGAAGAAACATAAAGGGGGAAAATATGAGCCCAGGCCCTGGAGAAGGACAGCATGTTGGGTACAGTGGAAGGGTGGTGAAAAAGAGGCAGGCCCTCAGTGAGATGGATTGACAAGTCTCTGCAACAGTGGGCTCGGGAAATGGAGCCATCGTGAGATCGGCACAGGGCTGTGTCAGGTTTCATTCTGTTGTGCATAGACTGTGAGTTGGAACGGAATCGATGGCGCCTAACAACAAGGCCCAAAGGACTTCGGTTCCTGACTGTACGTTGAATTACCCGGGAGCTTTACAAGGTGCTGATGTCTACGCATGCCGAGCCAGGGCTCATCCTCAGCCAGACTGATTTCATTGGTCCGAGCGTGCATCCTGGGATCTAGGGTATTCAAAGTTCCCTCCAAGAGCTTCAAATACACTGAAAAAGGTAAAAAGACTAATCTAGGGTCTTGTGGGAGCTTTATGGTCACCTTGCATGTAACAAGACCTAAGTATCGTCGCTGTTCACATCCTAGGAAACTAAGACTCCAGAGAGTTCCTGGTCAATCCCAGCTCCCATGCCTGGGGAGGGACTCAAGACTGAAGACCAACATTGGGGGGATCCAATTCAATGCTCTGGCCGCTATCCCACCATAGGACCGAGGCCAACAGGCTTTGATGAGAAAGGCCAGAGCTTGGATTGTTGCACTAAGAAAGGCCCATTTGGGACACTGGGGAGGCAAGAACTCAGCATTTAGGAACAGAGCCTAGTGCTCAGTGGTGTAGAGTGGAGAGCCCTCAGGGAGAAACTACTGCCGCATCCATACAGCCCAGTCACACGCATAACAACCCCGAGGCAGGGGAAAGCGCTCCTTCGGGTTCCAAGGCTACGCATTCATAAGGCAGCAAACAGTTTCATCCTTCTCGCTAGAAACACCTGGGAGGCTGGAATTGCTGACCTTGCAGTCAGCAGTCTAACTTATAATTCACCATGCCACCAGGGCTCAGAGGAAATGTGGGTAGAAAGCCCACTGTGTTTGTGGGGCTTCCAATGCCTCAGGACAGCAACCTGAGCAACACTGGCCACCCGGCTGGGTCAGGTCCTGAACCAAAAAAAGACTTCTCCGAAATGAATGGTGTCAACAGTTCTGTGGCCTCAGAGAGTCTGTGGCAATCCCTTTATCAAACCAGAATAATAGCCAGGATGGCTTCTGTATGGCGTGATGTGGGAAGTGAGAATACCAGAGAGCAGTTATTCTATCTGGTAGAAGCTTATGGTTCTTCAACTGAGACAAAGCTTTCAAAATTATTTCAAAAGTAAAGCCTCTGGGGTGGGGGGTGGGGGGGAAGAAAACCTTGGCTAAAGAAATCTCCTCAAGGCCTAGCCTTGGCTTTCAAACACATTTTAAAAAGCCTTTTCTGATTAAAAAATCATCTTTATATGTGAGAATAAGGGGGAAAATATTACTAGCAGGGTTCACATTAAAAAATGTACAGGCTGACTAACAGCAAAATGTGTTTTAAATGTCTCTGTGTTCAGTGGGTGTCTATAGACAAGTTCTCTCAACAATACCCTCGTCTCAGTCTCATCAGAAAGCCTTAGAAAAGCAGTTCAATCACAGTTCAGTCAAAACTCAAGGCAGAGGGGTCAGTATAGAAACTTATAGCAACTTCCTTTTTTTCTTTTTCTTTTTTTTTTTAGATTTCAAAGAGGTAATCTTGATAGAGTTTCTCAAAAGGCACAGGATCATTGTGGAGCTTATTAGGAAGGAAGGAAGAAGAAAATGGAAAAATGCTTTGGAGAGAAAACAGTGGAGGAAGGAGCACCGAGGAATGTTTTCCCACCACAGCAGGAAGGGCTGGCCCACGGAGCTTCTTGGGGGACTCCACAGATCCGACCCGGCTGTCTTTCCACTATCCAAAGCAAAGTGCCATTAAAAAGAAACAAGATTCGGGTCCTACCATTTTGTTGTGGTACAAATTAAAGGGAGTGGAATTCTTCCAGAAGGACTGGCAAGATTTACAAGTGTAAATCCAGATGTACATGGAGAAGCAGTAGCTTAATGTTTTAATATTTTTATTTAATAAAGGTTTTAATCATTTTTAGTAATGACTTATCCATCTGTGTTTGCACACATAGGCATAGATATGCACACTATATTTATATAAATACATTATATCTACTTACACTATCTTATTATATTGCATGTATTATAATTTAAAGATATACAAGTGACCCTTGGACAATGCAAAGTGTTAAGGGCTCTGGCCCTTGCACAGTCAAAAATCCACATATAACTCAATTTCCCTAAAATGAAAACCCAAAAGCCCTGGTGACAGAAGGGGTTATGCAGTGGGCTGCTAACCGCAAGGTCAGCAGTTCAAAACTACCAGTCACTCTCTGAGAGTAAGATGAGTCATTCTACTCCCATAAAAATTTACCGTCTTGAAACTCACAGGGACAATTCTAACCTTTCCGATAGTGTTGTCATGAGTCAGAATAACCCCAATGGCAGGCAGTGAAAAGTTTGCTGTTGACCAAAAGTTTTACCAACAAAATAGACTATCTATGAACACATATTTGGTACATTTGATATATGATATGCATTATATACTGCATCTACTGAATAGCTACATTCTTTTTCTTTTTTTAAATATAGATTTTATTGGGGGCTCTTATAGCTCTTATAAAATTCAATACATCATTTGTATTAAGCATATTTGTACACATGTTGCTATATTTCCAAATATTTTCTACTTGAGCCCTTGGTATAAGCTCCTCTTTCCCCCTTTCTTCTAGGTCTTTTTTTTATCTTAATTCTATCTCCCCATATTTTCCCTCCCCTCCTCCTCCTTCCCCATGAGTCCCTAATAATTTACAAATTGCTATTATATTTTTATATCATACACTGTCCAATATGTCACTTCACCTACCCCTCTGTTGTCTGCACCCCAGAGAGGAGGTCATATGTATTTCCCTGAAATTAGTTCCCCTTTTCTACTCCACCATCCCTCTACCCTCCCAGTATCACCACTCCCCCTACTAGTCCCTAGGGATCTTCTATCTTAAATTCCCCATGTTTCTGACTGGAGTGCACCTCCCTGACTGGAGTGTACAGCTGAAGCTGTCTAGTAGAATTGGGATCATTATAGTGGGTGGGAGGAAGCATTTGAGCACCAGAGGAAAGTTGCACATTTCATTGTTACTACATTGTACCTTGACTGGCTCATCTCCTCGCTGCAACCCCTTGTAAAAGGATGTTGCTTCATTTATTAATGGGCTTTGGGTCTCCAATCTGCATGCCCCCTCATTTACAATGATATAACTTTTAGTTCTTTGATGCTTGATACTGGAGCCCTTTGACACCTCGTGGTCACAAAGGCTGGTGTGCTTCATCCATGTGGGCTTCCTTCTGAGCTGGATGGCCACTTGTTTACTATCAAGCCTTTAAGACCCCAAACACTACACCTTTTGATAGCCGGGCACCATCAACTTTCTTCACCACATTTGCTTATGCACACATTTGTTTTCATTGATGGTGTCGGGCAGGTGCACATCATGGAATGCCAATTTAATAGAACAAAATGTTCTTGCACTGAGGAAATATTTGAGTGGAGGTCCAATGCCCATCTGCTGTCCTAATACTAACCCTATAGGTATCTGCACATTGATCTATTTCCCCATCGTCATATATAAATATATGTACCTATGTACATGCCTGTATTTAAACCTCTATAAATGCCATTACTCCCCAATTCTTTCCTCTACTTCCTTATACCTCCTCCCGACCCATCATCATGCTCAGCCTCCATTTGGGTTTCAATATTTTCTCTCAGTCACATTACTCTTGATCAATCCCTGTTGGGTCTCCCACACCCACCCTGTCACCCCACACCCAGCCTGCCACTAACTCTGAACCACTTGCTACCCCCCCCATCCCTGGGCTGGCCAACACCCCTCCCATGTGCACCCCAGAACCATCAGTTCCATCACCCCTGTCCCCAGACCACGGCCCATCCAGCCCACCCCATCCAGATAGACCTGTAGAGAAAAATAGATACATTTTCCGCATGAGATAAATAGATACTTCATAAGAAGTGCAATGCTTTTGCACCTGCCGTCATAAGTTTAGCAACAATTTCCCACATTACAGCTTAGACACTGGAGCCATTTAACATATGAAACAGTGTATCAAGCAATTCAATTTTTGCTAATGTCATGACTTCTCGCTGCTTCTTGAGAGCACTTCCAACATTCCTAGTGGCACTTCATATGAGTTCCATGGTGCTGCTCAAGGATTATGGTATTGCACTAAGCACAATAAAAAATAAGCAAGGACTATACAAGATCAGTTTATTGTTAGAAGCCATTTACTGGAGAAATAAATTAATCATGCAGAGATGAGTAACCTCATCTGATGTTTTGTTTTGCTTTTAATTCTAAGTATAAGTGGACCCAACTATTTCAACTCAAAGTGGTTCAAGAGCCAACTATGTAAACAAATAGCCATTTGCTGTAGAGTCAACACACAGGGACCTTATAGGATAGAGTTCGTTAATGTTTCTGAGCCTGAGAATTTTCATGGGAGTAGACAGCTTCAACTTTTGTGCTCAGAGAAGCTGATGGATTTGAAGCACTAACCTTCCAGTTAGCAACCTAACACCTAACCCAATGAACTACCAGGACTTCTTCTACACAGGGCTCCTTATACCACCATTATTAGTTGGTTGTTAACTCATAGCAACCCTATGTAAGACAGAACGAGTGAAACGTCGCTGGACCAACCACACCAAGGTGAAGTTTGAGCCATTGCTGTAGCCATCATGTCACGCCAATTCTGAAAGAAGGCCCACAGTCTTGAAAACTCTGTGGAGCAGTTCCACTCTGCACAGTGCCCCAATCCTCAAGGGCCACGGCCAACTCAAGTGCAACCAACATGACCACTAGAGAGGTCAAAGCAGGTTGTCATGGCCCAAGTAGGCACTGGGTCTAGAAAGCATTTGGTGGGTAGGAGACAGTGGGAGAAGAGAGTTTCCATTCCACCTTCTCTGTAGGGCCCTCTTTCTGTTTCAAGAGCTGGAGTGGCCCAGATCCAAACTCTAGAGCAGTGTGACAGAGCTGCTGGAAGTAATTACTGTAATTAGTACTTAATTAGTCATATGTTGAGAGCCTACTATGCACTTAACATTGTGCTAGGTTCTAAGACCAAACAGAAGGAATGGCGGTCCTTTGCCTCAAGGACTTCTCTTCTCCATCTAGCGAGGGTCAAGGACACAAATAATTACATAAAATATGCAGCAGGAGCTCAGTAGGGGAAGCTCTTGAGCATGACAGAATCCAATGGGAGTGCTGGAAAAGGGCACCTCATCTTTGGTAGGCTGGGGCTGTGAGGCCAGACCTATCAGGGAAGACTCTTTGAAGACTCCATTCCCAGGAGCAGATTTTGACAAGATAAATGGGGCCCAGGGCACAGAAGGACTTTGAAAGTCAGATGCTAAAAAGGGAGGTGACAGTCAAACAGAGGGGCAGAGCAGGACTTTTTTGTGTGCCGACAACATCACACTGCAGCAGAGCCTTTTCTGTGGTACGTGGGTGCTAGCCTCCTGGGCTCTCCCAGAGGTTTGGGGCCACCCAACAGGGACTTTGAAAAGATCAAAAATGGCTTTTGTGAAACCAGATGCCCTCTGCTGTTTCAGCCCTGAGTGCTGCTTTTGGCAAAAGCCACCCAGTGAAACAGGAAGAAATGCATGATCCAGTTCTAAAGGGCAGAGCAAGAGCTGCTGGGTCACTGTGCACCCCTCAGAGCATGGCTTTCTGCCTTAAACTGTGAGGCCGGCCCCCCAGGAGGAGCAGAGAGTCTGCAAAGAACTTCCCTCTCCAGCTGTGGGAGAGACAGGTGGTGACCAGGTACCTGAGTCATTAGACACTGCCTGGAGGATCACCACAAAGCCATTCTTAGCAGGTTCTCTTCCATCGAAACCCACTGCCATCAGCTCCATGACACCTAACAGCAGAAGGCCTACAAAAGACACCAGAAAGTCTAGAGAAGGCTGCTTTGCCTCCCTGTCTCAAAATCTCCCTTTTCCCCAAAGGTCCATTATCTTCCTCCTTCCTTCCTGGGATTCCCCATTTACCCAAACACAAGGACAAAGAAAAATGCCTGTCAGTCCCAGTCTCCAAGATTCAATCAAGGCTTTAAGCTTTTATCTTGCTCTTAATAGCACCCTAAGCTGATAGGCTCCAGTATAGCTTTGCAGGCCTTAATTATTTCCCCGAGATCGATGAGGCCCCTCAGTCTCCTGGGCAGCAGGCACCATGGCGGTGGCAGCTTCTGCAGATGGATGGGTCGCATCCAGGGCTGCCGAGCAGGCTGGGAGCCCTACACCCTCTGCACAGGCCCTTGACTGCACCCTCCTCAGCCCCAGCTGCCTTTGAGGCTGTCCTAGTTCTCAGACTCCATCACCACTTTGGCTACCAGGGGATTTTTCAATGAGGCTACAGCTGAAGCAGCCTACCTCATCAGAAGAGGGGAAACCATAGCTAGGGGACTTCCCGGTGCTACAGCCCCAGACTGTGAGGGGCAAGAGGTAGCCGGAGGATTCCCCTGGGTGATGCTTTGTCCCTCAGTCACCTCTCTCCCTTTCTCAGGACTCTATATATTTACAGACAGCAAGGGGAAGCCAAAGGGCAGTGGGCCAATAGCCTCAGCGGAGCAGAGAGAGGCTCCTTCTCCACTGCGGCCTCCCTGGGCAGCAAGCACGCAGAGAGGGAAATGAGCTTCAGGGAGCACTTCTTCAGGAGCTTACCACTCACACTAAAGAATGCAAGGGGGGCACAGGGGTGGGGGGAGACTGGACACCACTTCACGGTTCACTGCCTTCTGGAGCCATCTGTAAGTGGCAGTCTCTGACCCAGCCCAGGCGTGAAATACTGAGAGGTTGGGGGGGATGGGAGGGTGGAGAACGGGAGGCTGGGCCTCTGATCATCTTTGCTTGATCATGTCAAAGGTAGTTAGGACCATGAATCAGAAACAATGAGTGCCAGCTTTCATTGAGCAGTTCCTCTCTGCTTTTACAGGATGTTTTCCATATAAACTTAGAGCAGCCCATGGGGTGGGCCCCGGGAAGGAGAGTCGCGTGCCCATAGTCACTCAGCTAGAAAGTGGTAGAGCTAGAGATTTCAAACTTACCGAACCATTCGGCTTGGTTTTCGACTTCCTAGGCTCTGCACAGAAGGGTTTCTGGTAGAAGGCACATGGCTGTTTAATTTTCTTGTACATCGAAGGACCTCACTCACCCTCTTGTCTCTCTAGGATGACCTTCTGGAAAAGGCCGGCTATGCACACGCCAAGGCCTAGGACCAGGTCTGATTCTTCTTTGCATGTTTAGCCCCTGGGGAAGTGCCAGAATCAGAGTGCATGTTCATCTGAGTGCAAATACTTGCTGACTGCTGGTCCATCATACCCACTGACTGGGTGCCCAGAGCCATGCCAACAGCTCTGACTTCCATTTTTTCCTCTGTAAAACGGGGATAATTCCACCATCGCAGTATAGCTACATGAGTAGGAACTGTGGGTAAAGTCCCACTCACCATTCAGGGCGCAATCAATAACGTTACAGTCTCAGAAACTACCCCAAAGGCAGCTCCACTCTGGCCCATGGGGTTGCTAGGAATTGGGATAGACTTGATGGCAGTGAGGGCTTTGTTGGCATATGCTTCACATATCAAACAATTCAATCGCTCAGTCCTATTAAGAAGAGTTGTACAATCATCACCATCATCAACCACAGAACACTATTCTTTCTCATACTCATAGTTGTTAACTCCCCACCTCACCCCAGCCCCTGAAACTTCTCCTGCCATGTGTGAAGGTAATTATTAAATAAGTTACTGTCTCTATAAATTTGCTTATCCTGGATTTCACATATCATTCAAAACACATACAGGAAGTAAGCAAACCACCCAAAACAACAACAACTAGACAAACCAGAAAAGTATCAATTAAAGAGAAAGCAGAAAATAGTAAAAACTGAAAAAATAATTTAAAAATGGGTCAAAGGGGAGATCAAATGATAAGGGTTACATTCTAACCTAATTCTATTTGCCATAATTGACTTTACAATGCTTTCTGCCTGATAACAGAACTATTCATATTCCTCAACCATGATTGGAGGGCACTCCTCAGAGACTTAATTCATGTGAGGATCCTGCAAAAGGATTTGGACCTCACACTGTCATTCTCAGCCTTCTGCAAACCAGATGTTCGTAATTTAAACTCTGATATTATTCCCTCCTTTAGAGTTTGATTTTATAATTTACCATCCTTGAATCACACAACTTGATATGCTTCTTCCATGTGGACTTAGTCAAAACCTCATTTAGAGGGCTGCTCATTTTTTTTTAGAAGAGATTAAAGCAGGCTTTATTGGAAACAAGCGGATAGGTTCAACAGCTTGTGGGGAAGCAAGCTGATGAAGCTGCGCCCAGTCAAGGCAGAGGGGAATTTTTATACCCCCTGTTGGCCCAGAAAAAGTCAGGGTATTCTTTGAAAACAGGGAGGGGCAGGGCGTTGTGTTGGTTTGTTCCCCTGTGGCCTTGGGGAGGGGTAGGTCATACATGATGGGTGAGTCATTCCCCCTGTGGACTTGGGCAGCTGCAAAAGGTCACGGGCTGGGCAGAAAGCACTTCGTGGAAAGCGTTACAGGAATGCAAGTTAGAGCAGGGGAAGGGCAGGGGCCGTTGCCGGACTCGGACCTTCCGGACTCTGCTTAACAGGGACAAAGGACGTCGAGATCATGTCTTAGCTACTTACTGCTGGACGGGGACAACGTGGGAGGGAGGGAGATTAGGCAGAGTTTTGGAAGCTCCGGTCCCGCATGCGGCGCAGGGGCTGGTATTGTTGCAGCATCATTTGATGTACTGCCACACGGGTGATTTCTCGGAAATGTGTCTGCAGGAATCGGAGAAAACAGGGAGTGAGCATTAGAAATATGACAGTTAAAACTATTGGGCCTAACAGGGGTGCCAGGAGGGAAAACATTGAGGAAGTCCACCAGGAGGAGGCTTCGGCCAAATTTTTTCCCTGGTGGAGTTCGCTGCGTAGCTTGTGGAGGGACTGGATGTGGGTTTCCACTATTCCAGATTCGTTGATGTGATAACAGCATTCTTCTTGGAGGAAGAGACAGGTGCCTCCTTTTTCGGCCGTGATAAGGTCAATGGCTCAGCGGTTCTGCAGAGAGTCGAGCTACAAAGGTTATTTGCCTTGGTAATGAGGCAAGAGATTCTGCTGAGGCGGCAATGGCTATTTGGAACTGAAGCAGCGAGCTTGTCAATGGGTTAAACTGAATGGGGGAGGAGCCGGGGAAGATGGCGGTCAGACTGAAGCTAAACATTGGAAAGATTACGACTACTCCAAATTTTAGCATATTGGATTATCTGACAGTGAATAAAACCTTGTTAGAAAGAAAAAATGTTAACTGCCCAGTAAAACCTCATAAGCATTGCTCCTCTACCCGATACTGCCACTCTGTGTTAGAATTGACTTGACAACACATAATAATAAATTGCTTTGCATTGGAATCCACTCCATGACCATTAAGTCTCTGAATGCTCTACAAGAGAGGCTCCATGATTTAAAACTTTGGTGGACTGGGAGGGAAGATGGCGGCCAGATAGGAAGCTCACACCGAGCTCCTGGAGATCGGTAAGTGGCGCGTGACACACGGTGTGGCTCTCGAATTGGGTTTTGTGACTCCAGGAAAACTCAGAGCCCTCCTCTGAACCAGGAGCAGGCATGACCCTTACGCCCACGCTCCCCACAGATGCGGCACAGATGCTGCCGTTTCTTTGTGCTAGCAGAATCCAGGGCGCCTGCTCCACAACCGCGAGACCAGGGACTCACAGTGCACCAGTGCCCGCGTGCAATCGCTGACCAGTCCTTCCCCCCCAAAGGTGCCCAGGGTGCCCAGGGGAAACTCCATGCAGACCCACACCTCTCGCTCCCCACCCCCAGGGACTCGTGTGCCCCCGGTGGAATGGTGGGCTAGCCCCTCCCCCACCCAGGAGGCCTGCACCCAGGCACACCTTAAGGACGCCACCACTGCCCAGGATAAGATCAAGCCATCCCCTAAACCCATGCCTGCCACCTGGGCCACACTTTCTAATAGGAGCGAAAGGAACGCCCGCACTCCCCAAGGTCACCGGCACTCCCCACAGACACTGCCTGTTCAGGGTGCCAGCCCCGTAACCTGCAGCAGATAGGTCCCTTACATTGTCCCCTAGGTAAACAGTCCCCCCCATCCAGAGTGCTAGAGGATTTTTTCCCACCTGTCTGTGGCAAGTGCCCCTAGCCAGGGACAGATCACCCAACTTCCAACCCACAGCCTAAACCCACTCACCTGTTCAGCCAACACACTCTATCAGATCTGCAAGGCCCAGCTGCAAACAGTTCCTGAGCAAAGCTATAAGACCAGCCTCCCCCAGGGACACAAAACACCAAGGAAAATGCCACCTAATTCAAACAAATCAAACAAAAAAACAGCTAGCTGCTTCCATAGTATCAAGAAAAAAGAAACTAAATCTGATGCAAGAAGACCAGCTGGACCTAACAGTAGTCATAGAAAAGGCAGAGATTGATCAACCACAGAAAGAAATCATCAAGATGTTACTAACACGTATGCAGCCCTTAAGCAACACATTAAAGAAGAAAGAACTGATACAGGAGATAAAGGCCATGCACCAAAGGGAAATCCAAGAACTAAAGAGGGAGCTAACAAAAACTTAATAGAAAGCTCTCAGATTGCGGCCAGAGAATGGAGGAGGCAGAGAACAGGACAAGTGACCTAGAGGACTCGCAAGTAGAAATTAATAAATGGGAGAAAAAAATCTAACAAGTCTATGAGAGAAGCAGAAGAAAATGTTAGAAGCCTGGCTGATACTATGAAAAGAAACAACATTAGAATTATCAGTCTGCCGGAGGATGAGAAAACCAATATCCAAAATAGTGAGGGAACGCTTAGAGGAAAGCTTCCCTAGCTTAATGAATGAAAGCCATATAACCATACAGGAGGCCGAAAGAACACCACCTAGACTAAAGCCCAAGAAGCAAACACCAAGACATATAGTTGTTAAACTATCCAATTATGAGAAAAAAGAGAAAATTATGAGGGCAGCTAGGGAAAAAAGGGCAATCACATATAAAGGCAAACAGATAAGAATATGCTCGGACCTATCAATGGAAACTATGAAGAAGAGGAGAGAGTGGAGCAGCATATTCCAAAAATTGCAGGAACACCATGCAAACCCAAGAATACTCTATCCGGTCAAATTATCTATCAAAATTAATGGAGAAGTAAGAGTCTTTCCAGACAAGGAAAATCTCAGAGAATATGCCAAAAGGAACCCAGCCCTACAAAAGATCCTCACCAGCTCACTGGGAGAAAAAGAACAACAACCACCTAACACAAAACGAATCTACCCAGAAATTATCAAAGGGATAACAGCCCTCAAGATAACTCTGGCTCAGAGATGGAAGGCAAGAATGAACCACAAAAAGACATTGACACAACCCATGGAAATAGAAAAACATCCAATCCAAGAGTGATAAAATGACAACAGAGTGCACAGATTGATGTAATAATCCTAAATATTAATGGATTGAACTCAGGCCTTAAGAGACAGAAATTAATAGACTGGCTTAGAAAACATACCCCCTCAATCTGCTGCCTATAGGAGACACATCTTATGATCACAGAAAAAAATATATTGAGAATCAAAGGCTGGAGAAAAATATACCAAGCAAACAATAATTCCAAAAAAGCAGGGGTAGCAATCCTAAGCTCAGATAAAATTGACCTCAAAATGCAAACTATAATAAGAGACAAAGAAGGACACTATATAATGCTTAAGGGAAGGGTAGACAATGATCCAATAGGCATTTAAAATATATATTCCCCGAATGAGAGACCCACAGAATATGTAAACCAGACACTTCATATGATGAAAAAAGAAATTACAGCCTCAATGATTATAGTGGGTGACTTCAACACACTACTTTCTGAGAAAGGCAGATCACAGGGAAAGAAACTCTACAAGGAGGTGAGAGATCTAACTACTACAATTAGTTTGACTTGGTAGATAGCTACAAGGTCTTTAATCCACAGGAAAAGCATTTCACATTCTTCTCAGTCCCACATGAAAGTTATTCAAAGATAGACCACATACTGGGACATAAGGGGAATCTACATAAATTTAAGCATATTGATATCATACAGAACTCATTCTCAGACCACTCTGCCATAAGGTTGGAAATCAACAAAAGGGAGGTGAGAAGAACTAGAGAAAACAATTGGAGAATGAATAATTCTCTATTGCAAAAGGAATGTATACTGGCCCAGATCAGAGAGGAAATTAAAAAATTTCTAGAAACCAATGAGAATGAAAGCATGACATACCAAAACTTGTGGGACACAGCAAAGGCAGTCGTAAGAGGAAATTTCATTGCAATACAGGCACACCTGAAAAAGGAAGAGCGTCTCATAAGTGATACATTGACACAGAATTTACAACAACTAGAGCAGAGTCAGCAGGATAACCCCACTAATAACAAAAGAAAAGAAATAATAAAAATCAGGGCTGAGATTCAGGAGAGGGAAAATAAGAAAACAATGGAAAAAATTAACGCTGCTAAAAGTTAGTTCTTTGAAAGAATTAACAAAATTGATAAACCATTGGCAGACTTAACCAAAAAAAGGAGAGAGAAAATTTCAATAGCAAGAATAAGGGATGAAAGAGGGGATATCACAACTGACCCTAATGAAATCAAAAGAATAGTCACTCAGTACTACAAAGATCTATACTCCAATGAACTCAACAACTTGGAAGACATGGACAAATTCTTGGAAAACGCAATCTCTTCCTAAATCGTCCCCAAAGGACGTCAAGAATCTTAACAGATCCATAACAATAGAAGAAATAGACAAGGTTATCAAGGGACTGCCAACAAAAAAAATCACCTGGACCAGATGGCTACACAGGAGAATTCTACCAAGCATTCAAGGAAGAACTGACACCAATTCTACATAAGCTCTTCCAAAGCATAGAAAAAGATGGTAAACTCCTTCCATGAAGGCAGTATAACACTGATACCAAAACCAGGCAAGGATCCCACAAGAATTGAGAACTACAGACCAATATCCCTAATGAATATCGATGCAAAAATTCTTAATAAAATACTGGCCAATAGAATACAAAAGTATATAAAACAAATAATGCACCATGACCAAGTGGGGTTCATAACCGGAATGCAAGGGTGGTTCAACATATGAACAACCATTAATATCATTCACCATATTGACAGGAAAAAATATAAGAATAATATGGTTATTCCATAGATGTCAAAAAAGCATTCGACAATATTCAACACCAATTCATGTTTAAGACACTCAAGAAGATAGGAATAGAAGGAAAATTCCTCAAGACAATACAATTTATATATGAAAAAACAAGAGCCAATGTGATAGTCAATGGAGAAAAAACAAACACAATTCCACTGAAAAAGGGGACCAGAAAAGGATGTCCATTGCCCTTTCTATTGTTCAATATTGTACTGGAGTTTTAGCCAACAGCATAAGGCAAAGAAAAGACATAGAATGTATACACCTGGGGAAGGAAGAGATGAAATTATCATTATTTGCAGATGATATGATTATATATATGGAAAACCCCAAAAGCTCCACAAAGGGATTACTGGAAACAATAGAGGAGTATGGCAGAGTGGCAGGATGCAAGATCAACAATCAGAAGTCAATTGGTCTGCTGTATACATCAGATAAGACCACAGAAGAGGAGATAAAAAAGAGGTACCCTTCACAATAGCCAAGCATAAATTGAAATATCTATATCTGAAAAAAAGAATAAAAGATCTATATGAGGAAAATTATAGAACACTATTACAAGAAACCAAGAATGACTTCAAGAAATGGAAAAATACCCCATGCTTGTGGATCGGAAGACTCAATGTAGTAAAGATGACAGTACTACCCAAGGCACTATATAAGTTTAATGCAATACTGATACAAGTACCTTCCTCCTTCTTCAAAGAAATGGAAAAAACAATTACCAACTTCATATGGAGAGGGAAGAAGTCCAGAATTAGTAGAGAACTCCTCAAGAAGAAGGACATCTTGGGAGGGTTTGCCTTATCTGACTTTCGCACATACTATATAGCCACAGTGGTCAAAACAGCATGATGTTGACATAATGACAGATACTCAGACCAATGGAAAACAATTGAAAATCCAGAAATAAAAACACAAGCATACAGACAACTGATCTTTGATAAGGGCCCAAAAAGTATCAAATGGGAAACAGATGCCCTTTTCAACAAGTGGTGCTGGAAAAAATGGATATCTACCTATAGAAAAATGAAGCAAGACCCTTACCTCACTCCATGCACTAGAATAAATTCAAGGTGGATCACAGACCTTGAAGTAAAACCCCAAAATATTAGGGCCATCAATGAGGGAATTGGGAACAACATGAGAACACTGGCACAGTGACTACATAGGCTAACAGAAATAGGGAAAGACACAAACACAGAGGAGGCTCAAATAGACAAATGGGATATACTGAAGATAAAACACCTGTGCACATCAAAAGAATTCACCAAGAGATTAATAAGAGAGCAGACAGACTGGGAAAACATCTTTAGCAATGACAAAACAGATAATGATCTTATTACTAAAATCTACAATACTCTGATAGCTCCAAAAAGAGCAAAACTAACTGCCCACTGAGGAGGTGGGCAAAGGAATTAAACAGAAGGTTCACAGAGGTAGAAATCAGAGAGGCCAATATATATATGAGAAAATACTCCCGATCATTAGCCATAAGAGAAATGCAAATCAAAACAACAATGAGATGCCACCTAACACCCTCAAGTACAGCCCAATTCAAAAAGTCAAAAAGTAACAAATGCTGGAGAGGCTGTGGGGAGATAGGGTCACTTAGCCACTGCTGGTGGACCTGCAGGTATGTACAGCCACTATGGAGATCAATTTGGAGATATCTAAAACAGATGGAAATTGAGCTACCATACGACCCAGCAATTCCCCTGTTGGGCATGTACCCAAAAGTGACAAGCAACAATCCACAACCAGAGATCTGTGCCCCAATGTTCATCGCAGCACAGTTCCCAATTGCAAGGAGTTGGAAGCAGTCCATATTGCCATCAACTGATGAATGGATTAAAAAGCTGTGGTACATACATACAATGGAGTACTATGCATCACTGAAAAGCAGTGATGAACGCATGAAGCACATCACCGCATGGGAAGAACTGGAGGAAATTATGCTAAGTGAAGTTAGCCAAGCGCAAAAGGGCATGTACAATAGGAATCCACTGAGGTAAGCATATTAATAATTTTAAAATTGGAAAGGGGCATCGGGAAAAAGCTGCTATATATAGAAAAGCCTGGGAGAAGACCCAGATAATATGGCAGGGGGCAGATCAAATCTAGGGCTACATATGGTAGCCAACTCGGCGGGGGGGGCCGCGAGAAAGGGCATATGGCGATGTGTAAAAAGGGAAGGGGGCTCTAAACCATCAAAGAGGAGCATACTGTTTATATCTCCACAGGGGAAAAGGGACCAAACTTAAACCCGGAGACCCAGGATGTGAATGCAGCACGACAGCATGGAGTGGAGAACCAGTGGAGGGACCTGAGAACACAACCCCAACCCCAACTATAGGGGCAGCCACTTCTCTACCAGAGGAATTTTCCTTGGAGGTCAGCACTGAAGCTGAAGCTTGGGGAGTGAGATATGCCTGACCAGAGCACATGAGAACAAATGTAAACAGAGGAAGAGAGAATGACCTATATCCTGGCCCACCGAGCCTTCAGGATGATATTCCCACTCAGAATAGCTAATGCACAAAGAGGACTATATAGCCGGCTCCACTATGAAATATGGCTACTCTCGCTGAACCAAGGCCTATCGGGGCCAGGATGAAGAAGCAGGGTCAAGATTATACCCTGTTGGCCACAACCACACCAATACAAAGCACTAAGAGTGTGCAACAAAGCGTAGAGTCACAGATGGAGTGCCAAGGATATACTTTGGAGCCAAGGTATTAGCACCCCATCCGACTGAACCAGGGGTCACTTTAGGAGGTCAACTCCAGACCTTGAACTTTACACAGGTTTTTATATTGCTATTATATTTTTATTGTGAAATGGAGAAAACCTTAGAGATGATAAGGTTGTTTTATTTAAAAAAAAACATTTAAATACAAAGCTTTGAAAAAATATAGTTTGGGGGGTATCCCTCTTATGAAACTACTATATAAAAAGTTAATACAAGGTTTTAACACAAAAAGAAATAGGATTTCATTTGATGGCTATCATGGGTAGGAAGGAAAAGAAAAGAAGAAAAATGGCAGGCTAGAGGGTAGAAAAGTGTTAAGTTGGATGAAAGGTAAGATAATATTCAGCAAGAGGGAGGGCAAAATATAATGGAAGCAGTACAGGACATTGGGAGGCTATCAATAGAGGCAAATACTGTTGCATACAAAATCCCACAATAGTGCTAAGATTCAAGTAAATGCTTAGACATGCAGATTCAGCCTGAATAGAAAGGAGAATGAGCGTATATCTACAAATATAGAGAGACTTGAAAGGATTATGCATGTCTAATTATCGATGCTGCAACTATACCTGTGAATATGGTGTGTGGCTGTAGAACATACAGGAAGCAATGCTATTAATACTTCTTAGATATAACCAAACCCCTTGAGCTGCTGCTGGGCCTGGGGGATCAGAACCTTGTCTCCAGGGCTATAATTAGAACAGCATAGTTCACTAAAACATTGTTTTACACCCTACTTGGACGAGTAGGGATTTGAGTCTTAAAAGCTCCATGCAACCATCTGAGGTGCAACCTTTCTATCTATCTTGGTTAAACGGAAAGAAGAGTGATTAAAAGAGAAAGAAAGACAACAACATATGAAAATAATCAGTCCAAAGGACTAATGGAACTTTGAAGTATTCTCCACAACCCTGAGACCAGAAGAACTACATAGTGCCTGTCTGCAACCACCAACTGCTCTGCAAACGACCACAGTAGAAGGTCCTGGAGAGAGGGGGAGAAAGGTCTGGGAAAAAAAGAAATCGAAATCACAACAGATGAAGTTTGCTGTTTGGAGAGAGAGGTGGAACCCCAAAGATTATGACCTTGAGGTCAAATGAC
>PVJH01016233.1:0-51178 GCA_004026705.1 Nesogale talazaci
TCCATTCTCTGGCCAAATTCTGAGAGCTTACTATTAGTTTTTGTTAGCTCACTCTTTAGTTCTTGGATTTCCCTTTGGTGAATGGCCTTTATCTCCTGTATCAATTCTTCTTTCTTCTTTAATGCGTCACTCAAGAGCTGCATATGTGTTAGTAACATCTTGAAGATTTCTTTCTGTGGTTGATCGATCTCCGCATTTTCTATGACTTCTGTTAACGTCCAGCTGATCTTCTTGCATCGGATCCAGTTTCTCTTTTCTTGATACTGTAGAAGCTGCTAGCTGTTTTTTGTTTGTTTTATTCGTATTAGGTGGCATTTTCCTTGGTGTTTTGTGGCCCTGGGGTCTCTCTTTTGGAGGCTGGTCTTGTATTATAGCTTTCCTCGGGAACCGTTTGCAACTAGGCCTTGCAGGTCTGATGGAGCGTGTTGGCTGAGCAGGGGAGTGGGTTTAGGGGGTAGGTTGGGAGTTGGGTGATCTGTTCCTGGCTAGGGGTGCTTGCCACAGGTAGATGGGAAAAATACTCTAGCAATCTGGGGTGGGGAGGACCGGCTGGCTGTTTACCCAGGAGACAATGTTAAGCGGACCTCTCTGTTGCGGGTCTTGGAGCGGGCGCCCTGAACCGGCAGCGTCTGTGAGGAGTGCCGGCGACCGTGGGGAGTGCGGGCGTTCCTTTCGCTCCTGTTAGAAAGTGTGGCCCAGGTGGGCAGGCTTGGGTTTAGGGGATGGCTTGATCTTATCCTGGGCAGTGGTGGCACACTTAAGGTGCAGCTGGGCTTGGGCCTCCTGGGTGGTGGAGGGGCTGGCACACCTTTGTGCTTGGGCACAGGAGTCCCTGGGGGTGGGGAGCGAGAGGTGCGGGTCTGCATGGACTGTCCCCTGGGCACCCTGGGGTAGGGAGGACTGGTCAGCAATTGCACGTGGGCGCTGATTAACTGCGGGTCCCTGACCTCAGGGTCACAGAGCAGGCGCCCTGGATCCCACTGGCACAAAGAACCCGCAGCTTCTGTGCTGGCGTCTGTGCTGGCATCTGTCCGTGGGGAGCGCGGGCGTGCGGGTCGCGCCTGCTCCTGGTTCAGAGGAGGGCTCTGAGCGTTCCTGGAGTCACAAAACCCAATTTGAGAGCCCCACCCTTCCCAGTGTCACCCCCACTCACCAATCTCCAGGAGCTCCAGGGTGGGCTTCCTATCTGGCCACCATCTTCCCTCCGTCCCCTGCAGTGAGTTTTATCATCACTTAGTTTAGAACAGAATAAAATACTTTCCTCCGTTTTTCCTTGAAAGCGTAATTACTCGGCAGTATGCCCTATACATTTTCATTTACATTTTGAAAACCAATGTTGCCCCAGTTCACACCCATTCATAAATGGACAATGATTCACACACATATAAATACCCTTGCTTTGAGACTTGGAATGTAATACATTCGAAGAGGAAATTTGAGGATACTTAGCTAAATTAAACGAATGACTCTTACCATTCACTAAACGCTCATTTATCTCCATGAATGCAGGATTTTCACGATTTAAAAAAAAATTTCCTCGAGATTTTAAAATTATCCTCCATTACCTGAACTATTGTGTGACAATTTTCAAGACTTATTTTGATTAATTTTACCTTCATATTTTTTGTCAGACCAACAAAAAAACGTTTATTGTCGCCATCGATTGCAAAGTATAATTTTTGTTATTGAACTTATATGAACTATTTATTAATTGAGGCTCCTCTTCCAAATTTTCCTCACATAATGTATAACTGTGTGTGAATTGCAGCAACTTTCGTATGAGTTTTGGTTCTGTAATTTCTTCCACTTTCTTTTAGGAGAAAGGCTGTACAGGAACTAAGCATCTGAGTAAGAACGTTCACTTCCATTTCGCTTCACTTCCCCATTCCAAAATAGAGTATGAAGCTCCATCAGACCCGCCCCTACAGTGATCCAATGGACATCTCCACACAGGGTGCTTCTCCTGCAGTCGTCCAATGGAGAACCCCACAGCAGAGCCAGAGGGTGGTTTTCCTGAAGTCATCCAATGGAGAACCCCACACCAAAGGTCAGAGGGTGTTTCCCTGCTGTCATCCAGTGGAGAACCCCACAGCAAAACTCAGAGGGTGTTCCCCCTGCAGCCATCCAATGGGGAACCCCACAGCAAAGCCAGAGGGTACCTTTCCTGCAGTCATCCAATGGGGAACCCCACAGCAAAGATCAGAAGGTGCTTCCCCTGCAGCCATCCAATAAGGAACCCCACAGCAAAGGTCAGAGGGTGCTTCCCCTGCAGCCATCCAATGGGGAACCCCACAGCAAAGGTCAGAGAATGCTTCCCCTGCAGCCATCCAATGGGGAACCCTACAGCAAAGGTCAGAGGGTGCTTCCGCAAAAGTCCTCACCGGAAACCCCAGTAGGAGCTTGGTCCCAAGACGGCGGCATCTCTTCAGCAGAAGCGGAATGTTTCCACAGGTTTTCCAGGGTTCAAGGTAACGCCTTGTGTGTGGAATGGGAAAGGAACAGAAGATAAGGTGTGTGTCCGGGATCTTTTTGTTACTTGTGGCAACTAAAGTGCGCGCACAGGAGCCGGGCGTAGAGGGAGGGGGACAGGGACAGGGGCCTGGGGCGGCGGAGCTAGCTGCATCTCAGGTCCTCAGAGGGAGAAAGAAACCCAGACCCCGCAGGAGTCCAGGTAAAGTTACTGAATGGGGTCTGAGAGACCGCGCACCTCGAGGTGCACAAGTCCCTCACACTATTCTTCCCCCTGTAGTCAGCCACTGGACGCCAGTGGGGAGAGGGGGGAGGGGCGACCGAAATGCTTTCCCTCACTCCCACCGTGGGTGTCTCTTCCCGCAGGCCTCAGCCTTAAGGGTACAGACGAGGAGCCGAGGTCCAGTTTGGAGCCCTGGGAGGCTCTTTTATGGATAATTGAGGACACCAGCTGCTGGGAGTGGGGTGTACAGCATGAGGAAGTGGGGTTTGGGAATGGGAGGTGGAAGGTGCTGTCCTTCAGAGACTTCCTCGTTGTGAATGCCCTGGGAGGTCCCAGTCACTGGGTGGCCAGATGTTAGGAGGAGATTTATACTTTAGATTTCCCTGAGAGGGGAAGTCTTGGCCTGAGGGCATGTTCTGTCTACCCTGGAGGGAGCAAGCCCTAGTCAACCAGGATGTTTTTTTCTTTTTTCTAATTTTTTTTTTAATTGAGGGCTCATGCAACTCTTATCACAAACCATCATCCATCCATCCATTATGTCAAGCACATTTGTTTCCCTCATCATTCTGGAAACATTGGCTGTCTACTTGAGCCCTTGGTGTCAGCTCCTCATTTTTGCCTTCCCTCCCCGTTCCCCCTTCCCTCATAAACCCTTGATGCATTTTAAAAATGTTATTTTCCCTATCTTGCACTGTCCTCTCTCTCCCTTCACTCACTGTTGTTGTCCACCCCCAGGGAGGAGGTTCTATGTAGATCCGTGGAAGCCAGTCCACCTGCAACAAAACAAAGGAAGAGACACAGAATGCAGTGATTGCCAGTTCCCTCCTGGTAGACCCTGTAAGTCTGGGATTGTTGAAATTACTGAGAAAGGTGTTGGCTCTCCTTTTAGGAGATTCTAGCAATATCATCAGCAGGCGTCTCACCAGAACCTGCTAGTAATCAAGGTAAAATATTCCATTTAAGTCTGCAAGGAGCACTAATTCTACACCCTCATGTTGCCTCTGTCTCAGTCAACCCCGACTCTTAGGCCTGGGATTCCCTTTTCTAGAATTGCAAATGGAGATGACCCTGAATTCTTGCTATCAGCAGCCCAGGTGGTTCTGAGGTTATGTGTGGAATGTGACATTCACCAGGCGCAGTTTGAAAGCATCGCAGCTCCACGTGAAAAGACTGGCCTGTCTGCTCTCATAAACAGTCACAGCCTCAGAAACTTATAGGGAGTCAGTATAGGTCAACCTTGACTCAATCACAGTGAGGGTTTTTCCTTCTGGTTTTAATTGACTCTTGGGTTTCCAGTTAAGTGAAGCATCTGTTCTGAGTAGGTGACATCAGGTCAGCAGAAGGAAGACTCCACAGCACATCCTGGAGTGGTGGTAAAGACACATCTGTGGTCTGAGGTGTGTGGGCCCAAAGACCTCAGGGGCTCTGGGATCCCTGGGAGCCAATGCCTTTGAAGTGGATAGAATAGTTGCCCTCTCCCACCTTTAGAGTCTTATTAGCAAGATGAGACTTTATTGTGAGAGTACCCCATCAGGACCACAGAAAGAGGTGTTCCAGAGACCAAGGTAAGACGCGGCGGAGGGGCCAGCGATCTCAGAACTGGGGAGTTCACACCGACTTCGCCTCGGTTTTCAAAACTTTGTCCTGGCAATCGCAGTGTGAGGAAAACTTTGGTCTAAGTACACAATATGTCAGGCAATTCTGAAGAGTCTTGCCTATGGTCAAATGCTCTGGTATTAACAATGAAGGTTGCACCGAATAGGTGGACTCCGATGAGAAAACGAGCAGAGATGGGCAGCTGAGATACCCTGTCACTTATCCACTGTAGCCACACAGAATGATTTGAGGCTTTATTGTGAATTAAAAGCCTCAAGTCAGGAGAAAGTCGTAGGAACTGCCTGCCAGTAACAGTGGGAATAGAGGTGGAACATTTCAACTCCAAACCAAACAACATATTATCAGAGTAAACAAGCCTCTAACAACCGCATGCACAATTGCAAGGTCTTTCTGTATATTCTAATACTATATACTACAATAAAATCATAGAAGGTAGGAGACAGTAAAATAAAGGAGTCAGACATATTTTATGGTAACATGCTCACCTGCGGGACAGCCACGATTTCAGCAGCAAGGTTCAAGCAGAGAGAGAGAGACAGACTTTACTGTCTTGAGAACATTTTAGGTGGCCCTAAGAAACTACTGCATGTTCAGTAGCTTCTTACATCACAAGGTGGGTGGTAACCACAGTAAAGACCCTGAGCTCACAGGTGAGGAAATGAAATACCTGCCTTAGGGGAAGGCAAGAAAGGGGTGGGTGCCAAAGCAGGAATAGATTCCAAGGATGTCTGCTTATGTAGGGTGACAGCATCAACCATGTGCTCACGTTAAGGCAGAATATCTGTTAGTGGAGAATCTGGGAATGTATCTAAAGCAGAATGACGTACTTGGACTTTACCTTTAACTTATCAAAGTGGTGACTTTCCCATCCGTGGAATACTAGCTTTCCAGATTCCCTCCCTTAGAAGATAGGGAGAATAGTCCTAGTCATATTCCCCTGTGAATTAGTTCCCCACATTTCCCCTTTTTGTAGTGTTTAAATTTTAATAGGATCTCAGAGGCAACATGGCCTCTTTTCATTTCCCTGCTCTTCCTACAGTAGCAACAGCATCAAAATGATGATGGACAGCAGAGTCAGGCTACAACTTAAGCTATGTGAAATGCTTTGAACCCAAACACGTGGGACCCAGCCCCTTTCTACTGTACACCACTCGTTTCATCATCTCACAGCCAAGGGCTATCTAAAGTCCAGCATTGAATGTATAGAAAAGAGCCTGTTGGCTGAATCACATCTCAGGAGATGTTTCCCTTAAACACTTGCAAGTGTTTGCTAATGAAATGTGAATTACATCAGCTTACATTGTATGGATGAGGGGTTACAAAGCACCTGTGACTTTCCAATCACATTTTAGCATTAGTGGATACGTTCCAAATCTTGATTTCTTAGCATATTAACAACCCGTGTTAATAGTCCAGTCACTTGCATAAAATGTTCAGTTACGATAGAGTCCCAGAGGATCTCTAAGACAGCGGCAGCAATGGTAGAAAAATCTCAGCTGGCAGCAATTGCCATTCTCAGGAATCGGCAGCATCTCCTTGGCCTTTTGGTTGACTTCAGCTACAGGACAGGGGTCTCTGGGAAGCTTTCCCAACGCTCAGGGCACAGCATCAGAGGCCTTTACCCTGAGACTTGCAGGCTAAAGAGAAATCTGTCTCTCTCCTCTTCACATGAAAAGGCAAACAAATGACCACTTCCTGGAGGCTGTTAGCACACTGGAAATAGAATAATGGGTAAGATAGGGGGTTCCTTCATCTTTTTCGGTCCTTCGTATTTCTCCACACGTTACTGCAGCCTTCGAAGGGGTGTTGATCACTTTTCTTCGGCAAAAACGTAAATGCATATAGCCAGCCCTTCCTACAGGTATTTAGCAGACTGGGATCCCAAATGTGATTTCCAGCTCCCTGGGACTCCTTAGGGTCAACTTTTTCTGTACAGATTTAAATGTGCTTCGCTTCCCCAATTTTGTGACAAGCTTTTTGTAAAGAGAACTTTTTTTTTTAGTTAAAAGGTTTAAATGTAGTTGTCTCACATAGAATTTCTCTTCTTCTCCCTCTTCTGTTTTAAGCTTGGCAACGTCCGTGCTCTCAAAGAATCAAGAGTGCTCATTTGCTCTAGAGGGGGCTTCTTAACGCACTCCAGATAATTTGAAAGATTGAAGAAATTCTTAGTAAACTTTTTCAGCTGTTTATGAATGATCTTACCAAAAAATGGTTTCTTTTTCCCTCTAAGTTTACTAGTAGGTGTACAGTCTCAAAAAATCCCTATTTTCCTTCAGGACTTTGACTCTATAACATTTTACAATCTTGAAGTATTCTGTCTGGGTTATGACCTCCTGTTCTCTCCATGCTGAATTTAGGGGAAGTTAGTGGGTGGATTGTAGGCCCTCCTAAATGCCCTGAGGAAAGGACCCCAGATCGAGATTAAAATCAACAACAACAACAACCCTTTATTTTCAATTTGTAATTCCAGGTGGGGCCCTTTTGTTTCTCAACTGCAGCGTCCCAGAAGACCCCTTGATTGTGGCCAGACTTCTCTGACCCTCTTTCCTGATAGCTATAAACTAGTAAGTATAAATGACGAAGGAAACAAAAATTGGGTTAAGTGATCTTCCTTCTCGATTGACCGTGGTCCATCAGAGTTAATCACTGCCCTCCTTTCTTCTTTATAATCGTGATCAATAAACTCTAGTAACCATTTCAACACCTTGAGCATTTAGGTTGGATTTTCCTAAAAAATGTGTGATCGTTCTTTTAGGCAGAAGGCCTCAAACACCAGTTTTTTATAATTTCTGGTTTGATTGCAGCTTTTAGCTCTTCGTTATAATTTTAAATAATTCCAGTACCAACTTGAATTTCTTGAGTACTGAGGTTAAATTTCCGGAATAAAAGCTACATTACTGCTTCTAGGAGAGGGTCCTAAAGGATGACTTTTAAAAGCTGTGGGGGGTAAGGGGGGGAGCTCTTTACCCTTTTCTTGGCAAGTGAACTTTACATCGCCATAGGCTAGGCCTTTGCAAGTTTGGCCAAGTCTGGTCTCCTGGTGTGAGGCTGGTCGATACTTGTGATTGTGGTCTGCTCAGCCAGGCAGAAGGCTTGCCTTCTGTGATCTGCTGGACTGGACCTGCATCAAGGTCCGTTCTGTTTTCCCCTCCTGGGAAGCCTTTATTAATGAAAACCCCTTATTGCTGAATCTTAAGCGACATTGATTCGCCCAGTGAGTTCCCTTCCTACCATGGAGGCAACGGCCAGGTTCTTTAAAACCCGACCTTGGTGGTCCCTGCCCATGCTCTGGAGCTTCCTATTTTGCTGTAAGACTGATTGGCCTGTGCTGCGTACACTCTCTTTGAGAATGAACTATCTTCCAAATTCTAAAGCATTTCCCTTTATGCCTGGTGTAGTTGGGCAACTGGTTGCAATTACTGATTGCAATTACTCGGTCTGATTAAATTCTTCTGCTCCTGCATTCCTGAAAATTATAACATAATCTGACAGCATGCCTTGTTTCCTGTATTGATGGAAGGCACCTTTCCAGTCCTCATTAGAAAAAAAATCCTACCATAGTTGGTGAATTAGGTCTTCTAAGACCTGCACTTTCTGACTCTTTCGCGCACACCATCCTCTAATCTAAGTAGGACTCATCATTCTGTGGCCTTATAGCAGTGTAACTCAGTCTTCTCCCTCCTGACGGTATTGTTATCCCCAGGAACTTAGGCAAGCCTGTGTACCTGTGCGGATGCCAGTTCAGTAAATTGTAACTGTGACTCAACTGTGATATCACCCTCATGCCGTAGAAACAGGTGAATTCCGACATCTACTCTGTGCTCAGTATTTTTGTGAGCTGGTGAATGGACTGTCTCATTCCACCAGATCTGAGGTTGCAAAAATTCTGAAGGAGAAAAGCATGCTTTTGCCACCACTCTCCAGTCAGCACGCACCGGTGTTCAGACTCTGCCAAAGACCTTGTCATGCTAGGAACACAAGTGGAGTCTGGGCCATAGTCAGGGACAGCTCGCTTGATTGACATCTTTTAGCTCTTCAAAAGAGGTGGTGCTGGGATTCCTTGTGGGTGTTTTCGTTCAGGCTGTCTGTTAATAACGCAAACAGGAAAAAACATCCTAATTTCTAAATCTCTTTCTTCTGCCTTTGAAATTAAACACGCTTTCACACACAATGCCTCTTTGCTTCAATTTTCTGTGCTGATTTTCTCACTGGGTATATCACTAAACTTTGCTTCTTAGGTGTCATCTTCTGTGTTGTGTTAGATTCCTCCTGTGGGAAATACCTCGGACTTCGGCTTCACACAAGAAAGAACGCGAGCTATAACCTGGTTTATGATCCAAGTGGTTTTTATAAAGCAAAGAAGTTTTAGGTTTTACACAAGCACCCCCAGGGCACTCCACACCCACCTGTGCAAACTTGGACCAGTGAAAACCGCAGCAAGGTCAAGGAGCAGCTGGATAAGGAGCAGGTGGACTCCCAGTTCTGGCTTTTTCAGGTTTCTCCACTAGGAGGTGTGGGCGATGGGACTGGTTGGCCCCATTTGCTGAGTGAAGCTGACCTGGCCTAACCGGTGTCCTTCCATGTGTACTGGCTTCCTGTCTCACAGGCCTGGATTTGTGGCACACCCACTATCATTTAGGGCTACCTGGGCTCACCTGATTCTCTGCAGCAACTTCCAGTAGGGGCGCCAGGGCATAGAGAGGGAAAGCTGCCTACCTGTCATTAGTTCTTCTAAGTTGCATTTCCTTGCTCTCGCTTGCTTTATTAATCTACCGTCCGAGGCTTCTCTACAGTAAATTCCAGCGGGGGAGCGGATGCTTTTACTATCAAGTCTCCTTCTGATCCAGGCTTAGTTTTCCCAGCTCTTTCTGAAACTTGACCTTCACTCTGATACCCATTCTGTCTGCCTCTCGGCACATTTAAGATTCGGTGTCTCCTAGGCGTCCTTCTACTCTACTGGTTTGTTTCATTGCTTTCTCTCTGAGCAGAGGATGCAGACTTGTTGGAATCTGCACTCACAAAGGCTTCCATGGGTGTGGTCTGCCCTTCGCTGGGAGCCCTTCTTAAGTTAATAGCAACCGTGTCCTACATCTCCACATCAAGAGTTGCTGACTCCAGGCATCAAGGATTACATTTCTTCACTTGAAGAAAATCTTAATTTTTTTTATTTGTTACCACTTCATTTTGTTTGTTCAAGAGGTGGCTAAGAGTGATACAGGACTTTATACCTTTGTTCCTCACCTGACCCCTATGTCACTCAGAATAATTCACTCAGATTTTCCCTGATTGACCTGCTCTATTCAGTGAGGCCATACAATTGTTATGCAGGGTATTACTCGAATGCGTTCTTTTCCTACAGGCCCAGGAAGGGCATAATGTTGCAAGGATTCAGCCTCTAACAGCTGCAGGGTCCGTAGGAACAATTGTGTGAATATGATATCACATATCACTTAATGATATGATGTGATGATATATAATAATGTAACAATGTAATAAAATTGTATACTATAATACTATGACTCTGTCCACAACCACCAGAGGCAGTGATGCCAAAAAAAAAAAAACACTATGATCAGAGGAAAGTCAGAGAAGGTAAGAAAGGAGAGAGTGAAATAAAGAAGTCAGACGCATTTTGTTAACATGTTCATCTCCAATACAGCCATGATTTCAGCAGACAGTTTCAAGCAGAGAGAGGAAGGCTTTGCTGTCTAGCAAGCCATGTAGGAAGCCATTAGAAATGCGTATTGAGTAGTGTCATATGTCAGAAGGTGAGTGGTAACCACAGTAAAATCCCAGAGCTCACAGGTGAGGAAATGGAATACCTACCTTAGAGGAAGGCAAGAGGTGGGTGGGTGCCACAGCAGGAGGAGATGGCCAAGAATATCTGCTATTTTAAGGAGACAGAATCAACTATGTGCTCTCTTTAGGGAGGCATATCTGTTCGGGGAGAATCTGTGGGAATGGCATTTAAAGCAGGACAATGTACTTGGATTTTATCTCTAACATACAAAAATGGTGGCTTTCCTACCATGTAATCTTAGCTTTCTAAATTCCCTCTCTTACAAGATAGGGACCATTGCCCTGGTCATATCTGCCTCAGTGTTTTTTAACCCTTAACCAAACCCTGTAGATCCCTGCTCTACCACCATCCCAACATGCCCACTCAAGTGTCTCAGGGAGCTGATTCCTTTCGTTTGAGGAGATAAGCCTGAGGCTCACAGAGGGCCCATGTCCATCATCCGCATGATGTAAAGTTTGCAATCTTGAGGGAGATCTTCTTCAACACAGAAGGGATATAACATCTTACAGCACCAAGATTGATGTCAGTCCCGACATGCCCTACACAGAGAAGGTCAGAAATCATATAGCTTATATTGTCTTTATGAGTCTGATGACCTTAGTCATGGGGCACAATTGACAACCTGGGGAGGTGAAGTCGCAGACTCTGCTCAGAATCTAGACTCTGCATGGGGAGCAGGAGCTCTGTAACTGCAGACATTGGGGAGCACACAGTCGTGCCTTGCCCCTGGACAACACTCAGTGAGGCGGCCAGGCAGAGGAGCACATGCACTCTGATCTCAGAGGTGCTAGACAGGTGAAGGCTCATAGCAGATAGACGGATATGATGACAGCAGAAGCAATCTCAGATAGGCGTTTGAGGGGAATCTGAGAGTACCACACACCCCAGAACAGGCGGACTCTTAAAGCTCGCCCCTGCAGTCAGCCTTGGTAATTAATCCCAGGGCAAGGGAACCTGGATCCGGTTCCTCTTCACTTTCTGCTGTCATTTCTCAGGGAAGCTGCAGACTGATCTGAGAGGAGTGTCTTCACATCATCAGAGGCCAAAGGACCCAGTGTCTACAAGGTGAGAAATCAGATTGAGAACTGAAAGGACCATGCAAACCAAAGTCATGGTAACATTCTGCCTACCCTGTTGTGAGCCAAGGATAGCCTTGAGATGTCTTTTATGACTGTGCACACACAAGGCTTCTCATGAAGCCCTTCAGTTTATTGTAGAGAAGGGTGGCTGGGAGAGAGGAGACCTGTGGGACCCTCGAGCAGTGGTTCTCCACCTTGCTAATGCCACTAGCCTTTAACAGAGTCCTTCGTGCTGTAATGAGCCCCATCCATAAAGTTATTTTCCTTGCTACTTCACAACTCTAAATTTGCTACTGTTATGAAACGTTATGTAACTATCTGACATGCAGGATGTATTAGGCAACTTCTGGGAAAGAGTCGTTTATGGGGTTGAGACCCACAGAATGATGTCCGTTGCCCCAGAGCATCGTCTCTTAGGAGAATTCTCATAGAGATGGGCTTGGTCAAAGCTGCCATGGTGAAGCTGACCATCTAAGCCCATGTATCTCCTCTCTCCTTTAGGCTGTGACCCTGCTTCTTCCTCTCCCCTGCCCAAACTCTCCTCAGGTGCTCCCTACAGATGTCACCATGTCCACTGGAAAAGAGAGCCCTCACTTCACTCCTGAGTCATGCCTCTCTGTGGACATGGAAGTCAAGGACACATATGATGCGCAACATAAATTGCTTGAACTTTCAGAGGGCGACCTTTCTTTCTGTTCTTCTGCAACTCCCAGTATTGGAGATGAGGCCGCCGAGGTGGCTTCTCAGGAGGAGACTGCTGTGGAAGAGTCTTACAATACAGAGATGCCCAGTACTCCCCAGTGTCTTCAGCACGAATACGATTTTGCCTCCTCCATCGAAGACACTCAAGAGAACAGATCTGATGAAGACAACGACACCCTTGAGGAGGGTAGCGCAAGCATCTTGCAGTCCCAGGTAGACAATGAAACGGCATCTTTAACACATATGGATGAGCAAGTCACTTTATTGGTGAATTTTCTGCTGCTCAAATATCGAATTAAAGAGCCAATTTTCCTAGAAGACATGCTGAATACTGTTGCCAAAGAGTACAAAGATAACTTCACTGAGATACTGCATGAAGCCAAGGAATGCTTGGAGATGGTATTTGGCCTTGAAGTGAAGGAAGTAGATACCATCCACCACTCTTACAAGGTCTTCCTTACATTAGGCCTCACCTACGACGGCTTGCAGAGTGAAATAGAAGGCATGCCAAAGACTGGCATCTTGATTATTGTCTTGGGTACCATCTTCTGGAAAGGCAATTGTGCCACTGAAGAACAAGTCTGGAAGGTGCTGAATAGGATGGACATTTACGCTGGGCAGAAGCACTTCATCTGCGGGAAACCAGAGGATTTCATCAAAGGAGAGTTGGTTCAGGAAAAATATGTGGAGTGTCAGCAGCTGCCTAACACTGACCCTCCACGCTACAACTTTGTGTGGGGTCCGAGAGCCTACACTGAAATGTCCAAGGTGAAACTCCTGGAGTTTTTGTTAAAAGCTTGTGGATGTAGCCCAAGGGCTCCCCTGAATCAGTATATAGCGGCTCTGATAAAGAAGCAAGAGTCCACTCTCTAGTTGGAGCCAACGCTGACACTAGTGCCACCATCATGTCCTTCGAGAGTTCCGACGCCACGGTCCGCAGCCGCTTCCAACCCTACTGAGGTGTGAGGAAGACTCATCACTTAATTCGAGAAACCTTTCTAAGTACTGATAGGTGGAGCTGCAACAAGAAGAGTGCAGTTACCTACATCCCCCCCCCCTTTATATAGGTAGCTTTGGAGATTGAACCTTTTGTGGGGTCTTTTTTCAGATGTTCCTTTTCACATAGAAATTCAGTAGCTTAAGAATTTAAGTGTGCAAATGTGGAATGCATACAGTTGACATATGTATTGATCGTGGTGGGACTTGGGTGAGCCCCCAATAAAATGATTTACAAAAATAGAATGTAAAGGTAATCGTGGTCTTGTTTACACATTTAATATGTTTAAGCACAAGAGTTTTGCTATTTTGTTAAATAACCGTGCAGCAATTTTTCTGCTCTGGGACATAATAGAGTAGCATTTTAGATGAGTGTTTTGTTAGATCCTTGAAAAACTCAGCATTCGAAAATGCTGGGGAAAAAAAAAACAAAATGGGAAAGATGGTTATGGGAAGCTTTCTTTAACCCTGTCAATACTCTGTTCTGTAATATTAAAAGATCAGTACCTGCATTTCCTTAGCTTATTCATGAATATAAAAGCAAATTATACCATAATAAAGTAGTCTCACCGAATTGGAAATTCTTAAAATATAACATGAGAATCCAGCCACTTCTTGAAATGCACCACACTGGTACTGGGAATGTCAGAGAAACCACGAGCCAGGCTTTGCCCCTAGGACATTGGAGTACGGAAGCAGCAGCATACAAGGGCAATGGTAAGTATAATTCACACAGTAAGTTGCAAGTCTAAAGAAGTTGCTAGAAGTTGGTAGAAGGCCCATATCAAGCACCAAAGAACTAAAAATTATTCTAAATAAGGGGGGCTTGCAGATTGGGGACACAAGGTCTATCAATAAGTGAAGCCACATCCTCTTACAAAGAAGTTGCAGCAAGGAGATGAGCCAGTCAAGGTACAATGTAGTAACAATGAAATGTGCAACTTTCCTCTGGTGTTCAAACGCTTCCACCCACCCACTCTTAAGATCTCAATTCTACCAGACGGAATCAGCTGGACCAGGGGATGTACACTGGAGTCAGAAACATGGGGAATTTAAGATATATGATCCCTTGAGACTAGTGGGGGGGAGTGGTGATACTAGGAGGGTGGAGGGATGGTGGAGTAGAAAGGGCTAACTAATTTCAGGGGTCTACATATGACCTCTCCGGAGTGCGGACAACGGGTTGGTTGAAGGGACAAATTGGACAGTGTACGAAAAGAAAGGGTAATACTCTGTAAATTATTACGGGCTCATGGGGGAGGAGGAGGGAAGGTAGGGGAAATGTGGGGAAAATTGGTGGAAAGGGGAAGAGCTAATTGAGAGTGACAAAAATACCTGGGGCTAAGGTAGTTTGGAACTTGAGGAAAGTATACGTCCTTCAGTGTCAATTTCAAATAAAATTGGGATGTAGGGTAGAGGTGTGTGGGAATGACCAGAGTCCAGACCTTCAAATACCGTGCCACAGTTCACAGGAGAGTGAATGAGGAGCAATGCCTATTAGTTCCTTTGTACCTAAGTGAAAATACGAGTAGTGTCCCACATGTTAGCCTCAGTGAAGTTGCACACAGAGATCTTTTATTTTTCTTTGCATCACTGCCCTGGAGGGAGTAAGAAGCCCAGCCTTGCTCCTGGAGAGCTGCTGCTGGATTTGAACCGCCAACCCCATTGGCTCCAGTCCCACACACAGCCACTGCGCCACCGGGGCTCAGCTGCACACATAGATCTTCACTAGATGCTACGTCCACATCATTTGCAAAACATCGAGGAGTAGCAGCACTACTACCCTTGAGGTGAGTTTCCCAGAAGACAATGGAACCTCCACATGAGATGGCTCTGGGAGAGTCGGACCTCAGTGCATTCAAGGGATCTTTTAATTTATTTTGCGTTCAATATGGCATCATTAAAAGTTTCTGTGAGGGCAGGATGAATGAAAACACCAGTGCTTCAGATGGAATGGAAACAACAGGTTTCCTTAATGCAAATTGTAGGGCCTTTGCATTGTACACAGCTGGAGAAGACATTTTTACATGAAAGGTGAGTTGTCACTTCTGGGGGTAAAAATTATCCCTGAGTTTGCCTTCTTAGCAAGTGATTTTATTTAGCTTTTTCTTCTTTCTCCTAAAGTCCTTGGTATCCTCTGCAGTATCCTGTTTTAAGAACACCACACACACACACACACCGAATGGTAGTGGAGTTCAGGGATGACACATTCATTGTTGAGCTAAGACATCCCATGCATTTTGTTGTTGCTGTTTTTAATATTACACATAGTATAATGGTCCTGTGAGAAAGAGCTTATGTAACTCATTTCACAGTTGAAAAAAATTGAGGTAGGAAATATATATTAACAGATTTTTGTAAATAGTCTCTCTGTTGATATACAGAACGGAAACCTACATCAATTCAACTCTTTGTCCATGCACAATTCAGTGACGTTAGTTACATTCTGTCAGCTGGGCAGCCTTTCCTAACCTCCTTCTATCTGGGTTGTTTCTTTCTCAGTAAGCTCAGTCGCCCACCCCCCCCACCCCCCGCAAGATGGCAATGTCGTCTTTCGGAGATGCTGTTATCAATGTAATCCCTTGTAAAGTAAATAGATTTCAAAAGAGCATAACAAGGCAGGCAGTTTTTGCTAGTTAAGCCACACTGTTTTTCCTGTATGGGTTAAGAATGATCTTGGCAATGTTTTAGGAGTTCACACAGACTCTATGGATCAAGGGTCTGGAGCCCATAAGAACTTTAAAAAAATTTTATTGGGGGCTTGTACAACTCCTCACAATCCACACAAACATCCCTTGTGTTCAGGACTTTTGTATATTTGATTCCCTCATCGTTCTCTCAACACTTGCTTTCTGCTTGAACCCCTGGTACCCTATCATTTTCCACTCCCTGACCCCTTCCCCCAGCATCGCTTGAGTGTTTATAAATTATGATTATTTTGTCATATCTTTCACCATCCGATGTCTCTCTTCACCCACTTCTCCAGTGTCCACCCCCCAGGGAGGAGGCCATATGTATATAGCTGCCATCTGTTCTCCCTTTCTGCCCCACCTGTCTTTCACCCATTATCACTCCTCTCACCACTGATCCTAAGGGCCTTTTCGGACCTGGATTCCCTGTGCTCCTAGTTCTCATCTCTACCAGTGTACATCCTCCAGCCGGATTTGTAAAGTAGAACTGGGATCAGGATAGCGGGGGTGGGAGAAGTATTCATCAATTGGATATTCCCTCACAGAAGGCCCGGGGAGGGGACTGGCAGTCAGGGTACAGTGTAACAATGATGAAACATACAATGCTCCTCTAGTTTTTGAATACTTCATCCCCCGCCCCTCCCCCCATCATGAGAATTTTTGAATGAGCTGAGACTAGACCTGTGATCTGAATTAGCCTGCAGCTCACCCCCTTCATCTTCTCCCAGACTGAGGCCAACCTTCTGCCTCTTAATTTGTTAACTTCACTAACATTGGATGTCCCCAAAAGGATAAAAAGAAGGACTTTGGGACCAAAGTATTATGTGCAAGCCTTAAAAATAAAGTGAACATGAGAATAAAACACTGAATATATGTATGGTATTATCAACCTCTTGTACCACAGGTCTAGCCTGTGCTACGGAACTCTACACAGGACCATCATTTGACACCGGCAAAGGCATTTGAAAACCAGCATGCCATTACCAGATCTTCTCTCCATATTGATAGGTCAGAACCACCTGCTTGAAGCAGTCTGCATCCTGGGTTTACCTTGTGGCAGGTAACCCCCGTGAAGCCACGTTTGACTTTATGTTCACATAAATCAATGCTATGTGAAATCATTTTGATTGTCAGTGGCTAGTGGTTTTGAACTGTCTTTGTGGTTAGCAGACCAATGTATAAACCTCTTCCTCCCCATGCTTCCTCTTAAAAAGATCTACTAGGTTATTTAGATTCAAGTCAGGGTGATTAGCTCAGAAGGTTATGACAGCTATTTGGGAGAATTCCAAAGGGGTAATCGTGATATATTTTCTCAAAGGACACGGGGCAAAAATAGGATGTATTTCCAAGGGGTATTAAGAAAATTGAAAACAACTTTGAGATAGTACTCATATCTTCAATGATTGCTTCATGAGGGTCATGTCCATAAGAACTAACTGTTCTGGGATTAGGACTATGATCAAATGCAAGCTCCAAAATTAGAAATTGGATGTAAGGGTATAGAATGTAAGGATAATCATCCTTTACATTGCCCAGTTTGAGGGGGGAAACTAGTTTGTATTTTCACAAGTGAAATTATATGAGTATCCTACACATTTTCATGTCACGATGGGCTCAAAGCAGAACAATTGTGACGATGGTGCAAAGAAAGAGGTGTTCCTTTCTATTACACATGGTCCCTATGAGCTAGAACCGACTTGATGACAGGTAACAATAATTACCTCAGTCATTCTACAGCTAGATACTTGGGTGTTGCGATGTTGTCAATGAAAATTTAGATGGTTTCTTAAGGTCAGATGGCCTCTTACATTTTCTAAGTTCTTTGCCTACTGGAAATGGGATGCTCTGTGATTTGAATGTGTGTCCTGCATTCTCACCAGTTACTTCCATGGGAGGTTGGCCTAAAATCAAGTAAATACATAAATTCGCTATTATCGACTTGATTCCAATCCGTATCGACACTGGATGAAAGAGTAGAACCGCCCCCATGGATTTCTGGGACTTTACACCTTTAACAGAGCCGGCAACGTGATCTTTCTCCAGCAGACACTAATGGGGTCAAACTGAGTTTTGCCCTTTGAGTACTCCATGCCTTTTACTAAAATGCCAGATTGCTAATTGATCCTGCTGTTGGAGGAAAGAGGCGGAAGTAACTGACTGACACACTTGACTGGATTATCAAAGGCCATCCTTGACTTTGGATACTTTCTGACTAAATACCAGCACATTGTTATTACCCCAAATCATTCCACATGCTTGTCACCCACAGCACCCAACAGGTCAGAGATATTGTAATTTTCAAAATAATATTTTCTCTTTTGTGGCTTTATCTTGATTGCTCCTTGCTTTTGGAGGCATAGGGTACCCTGGCAGACGATGAAGGGTTCATCAAGTGCATTTGTAAGCAAGGAAAATTATTTAATAGGAAACTTTCCACAAATCTTATCAATGTATGGGAATTATTACCCTCATTAGGTGTTTATTCCTGAAAATGTTCCCTAATTCTATCATGCAGCACAAGTAGATTTTGGCCCAAAGGCAAATCCATTTAAAAAAATTGTAGTTCATCAACTTGTTTTAAATAATGATTGAACAACTATTTTACTATAGTTTAATATAGTTAAACCATTTTTGCTCATGGAAGCAACAGCCAAGGAATCAAAAGACTAGTTGCACTATGGATACCTTCTCTGAGGAGCTTATACCAATGAATCAATAGAATGTCAATCTCTAGAAAAGAATGATGGCAAATAAGATGCACAAATAAGATGGATACAATTGATGTGTGGGTTGTTATAAGAGCTGTAAGACACACTCTCCACAATAGCAAGTTTCTCATAAGGAAAAAAAAAACTCTTTAGAGTACTGGGAAGCAAGGATGTTATTTGAAAACTATGGAGCACTTAACCGAAGACACGGTGTTTTAAATGATCTTATATACATCTGAAGAAAAAGGCCAAAAAAGAATTGATGCATTCGGATTGTGCTAGAAAATACTGAAATGCCATGGGCTTCTAGAACAACAACATGATCTCATGGAAGAAGTATGGTTAGAGTGCATCTGGTATTATATAATTGGTTGTAAATCTGAGTATTAAGAGTGAGGGGTGGAGTCTAGTCTATCAATAGGATCATAGCCAATGAGGCCAATGTATGGGCATGGACTTCTCCTGAGAATTCTGGGAGTTCCTGTATTTTCCTTCTTGGAGATGGGAAACATTCTCTCTCACTCTGCTCCCTTCCATGGAGACTCTACTGACAAGGCTGACTTCCTGTGAGGCATACCTGAAGAGAAGCCACATGGACCTACCCTGATGCAGCCCTGGGAACTAGAGAAGCCACTCAGAGAACCCTGCCAGCCCTGAGATGCTTACAATGCCACTGGATCCAAAGACTGTCTACCCACTGGCCTCTGATCATCTGCATTCAGCAGCAGTGCATGTGTTTCATGAGTCCAAAGAGGTCTTCATAGATTAATGCCAGACATATGGGATAATACCGGACTTATGAACTTGGAATGGGCTGGGCTGGGCTGCTTTCTTAATGCAAAATTATCCTGTATATAAAACTCTCTCTTTCACAAATATGAGTCTCCTCAGATTTATATCTCTAGTCTACCTGGACTAACATAATGCAGCGTGGATACCAGGATGGGAAACTTCATCTTATATACCTTGGATATGTGCTTAGGAGAGACCATTCCCTAGAGAAGGATAGTGTTTTTGGAAGTGTCGAGGGGCCATGAAAAAAGCAGAAGGTGACTGCTCAATCGGCTCAAGCAGAGGAACAATTGTGAGTGTGGTGATAGACTGGGCAGTGTTTCCTTCTGTGGTGCCAAAAGGGGGCTATGGGACTGAACCACCTCAATAGCAGCTAGGAAGAACATTATAATTATGAATCTAGCTATAATGAATGATTCTGTGAGCAAGATAGGGCACTGAACTCCCATAAAGTTACAGTCTTAGAAACCAACCCTTAATAGTACTTAAATAGATGTGATCTACGTGAAGGGTCAGACAGAGAGAGCTGTGGAAATACAGGTGGTCCCAGAATAAACAGAGGTCTTCAGATTTGAAGAAGCTACTGCCGATCATGACGGGCCAGTGGAAACTTGTGTAAGCAACTAACAGTGCTTTCATGAGATACATATCTGGTGAAGAAGTACAAGTGGAAAACTGCCTCCTATGGCACACATGCTTTTCCAACTAAGAAGTTTCCTTCATATCTACAGCTAAATATGGATTTAAATAAAAAGGGTTATATGAGATCCAAGCAAAATAGAAAATAGAAAATCAATTCTTGAAAGGTGATGAACTGCAACGTCTTATATGTAACAGGCCCACTTACTGTGCTGGGCCTGGTTGACCAGAGGAATAGATCCAGTTAACTCTCATATAGGTGTAAGAAAGACCTTTATAGCAAAGATCAATTGCACGTGGAGAAAACATCCCTGCCCAAGCCAACTCAATCCTTAAGTTCCTCTGCTGACTCCCCCAGTCACATGCAAGGATGCAGAATGAAGGAAGCTCACGGTCAGCGTGTGTAATGTTTTGTGAAACCAACGGTGGTGGTTCTGCAGCAGTTGGATCTGCCAGCAGGAAGGTGAGGACTGAGAGAGGGGAGAAGTGCCCTATCTGAGATGAGAAAGCCCATAAGGATCACCAGCAGGGTGTGACCTGGTGGAAGGCTTAATTTTGCCCCTTCGATTTCATATACCTTCAAGTTGATGTGAAATTATTTAATTCCCACATTTTGGAATATACAAATCTAACATATACTATACAATGGAAATGAGGGGATGCATGAAGAAATAGCCACCTGGTTTCATGACAAGAATTCCCATGTATGGATAAGATTTGTGGGATATTTCTTATGAAATAATTTACCTCAATTGTAGATCCAATTGCTGAACATGTCACTATGTCCAGGTAGTGTCTCAGGTATCCCTCAATGTGGGGTAGTCAATATAGAGCAACTACAGGGAAAGCATTACTCTTAAAGATACAATATGTGTGCAAGGGCAGGTGCTTTGAGGAAGTGACAAACATTCCAACTAAAAGTCTGCATAAAGAATGTACTTGAATTCATAAGTATGCAGGCCAAAGTCAAGGATGACCTAGAACAATTGAGGGAAATTTCCCAATCCGTCACTCATACCCCTTTAATAATATTCTCAATTAGGAATTTTATGTCTTAGGTAAAAGTAAAGGCATCCATTGTTTCATCCATTTAAGACATCATTGAGTTATTATTATGAAAGCTTTCAAGAACACATAAAAGAGAAAACCATTATCAGCTGTAATATCTTCTACTCTTTTGAAATTAAGCAGCATGGATAGAGCTTCACATCAATAAAACCGAAGAGGAAAACTGCAAAAAAGCAGAAGGTCAGCAGGTAGATTAGGAGAGTGCTGGGCTTGAAGTAGCTGAAGAAGAAGGGAAAAATTTGCAGTACCCTTTGAAAAAGAGCAGCTTGCTCTTCTTCCGTCCTTCACAAGGATCACTTGTGGGTGTCTTTTTCAATAAAGTGCAGGGCTATGGATTTGGCCGTGGGTTGAGAGAAAGAGCTCTAATTCGCCATTGTTTCCACGTCCCAATTTCCCAAACAATTTCCTGACCCCTGGAACACATGATTTCAAAATATAATCTGGCCTATACTATTGATGGCAATACAGGGATTTAAGCCAGCTAGTCCCATAGGAGTAGATGAGTCTGTAACCGCAGCTACTCAACTACCACCCATCTGGAAACTCTCCCCCGTGAAGGGTGGACAAGTGAATTTGAATCGCAACCTTCGCTAAGAGCAGAGTACTGTGCCTGTGGCCTTCCAAGCGTCCTCATGTTGGTTATAGTTTGGAAATGTGCTTCCAGTGATTGAGACCTCCTCAGAAATACCCAGAAGGGATGAGAGAGAGAGAACACGATGAAATCACAGCCATCGAGTTGATTCCGACTCAGTGTGAATTTGAATCGCAACCTTCGCTAAGAGCAGAGTACTGTGCCTGTGGCCTTCCAAGCGTCCTCATGTTGGTTATAGTTTGGAAATGTGCTTCCAGTGATTGAGACCTCCTCCGAAATACCCAGAAGGGATGAGAGAGAGAGAACACGATGAAATCACAGCCATCGAGTTGATTCCGACTCAGTGTGTGTGTGTCAAGGGCACGGCAGACTGTCCCTGTGCCTTTCCGAGTCTGCCACTCTGGGTGGCATTTTATTACTTCAATTGGTCCCTGGATGCAAACCGTTCAGCTCCGGGTCATCAGGCCCGTTATCCAGGAAGAATTTTCAAATGGCTGTAGTGAGGCAGGTCTTCTGCTTTGAGGTCTAATCCCAGCATGCTGCAATCAGTGGATTCTGACTCTAGCGTCCCTAAAGGACAGGGTCGAACTGTGCCTGTGAGTTCTGGAGACCTGAGATGAATTTCCCAAGCCCCATCCCGGAGTTTTCCACATGCTGATGTCGGGTTGAGCAGCCCAAAGTGTACACACGATGGGCTCCCTCATTTCTGGTGGTCGGTGCACATCAGATTTCAGGGGCTTCCTTCAGCCTCAGGTCCCATGGGTCATCTCGCCTCTCTTCCTGCAGGGACTCTTAAGCGGTCCGGGTAGGTCCGACCCTGCACTGTCTGGCCGTGACCCCCTTTAAGTAACACACGGACTCACTAAGGATTATTCTCAGCCTCGAATCTCACCCCTTCCCTAAGAAACCAATCACACGGTCGGGCCCTTACTTGTGGGCGCCGGTCTAGGGTGTGTGTGCACATCTCTGAAATGTCCCTCTGAATCCCAGAGGACTGGGACTTGGTTTTCCGACCTGCTTCCTGGAAGAGATGGCGTGCCCGTCCCCGCCTCGTGAGCCGGACAAACTGCCTCAAGATGGGTCCAGGGTTAGCGCTGCAGGGACAGTCACCGGCCTCGTCCTTCTCGGCACCGGCCCGTCGGACTCTCGGCCCCTTCTTTCCTCCAGGACCTCCTTCCGCAGGGCCGCCCTGGGCCGCCCGGCCGTGTGAGTACCCACTCTTTCCCATCTGTGGAATACTGCAGATGGGGATGGTCACGTTGTAGCCGATCTCCATCTTTCCTCATCCGTGGCGCTCCCTTCGTTTGACGTCCAGGGTTGCATGGTGAATGTGGCAGCACTGGGTCTTGGGTTAGTATTTCCGAATTAGGTCTGTTTTAATAGATTTTCTGAAGTGGACAGTGTGCGGTTGCCAGAAGTTTTGCCATAAATTTTCCAAAGGGTTTTTCCAAAAGGATTTTGTATTTTATCCAACAAACACCGCCTCGCCCTGCAGCCCCAGATATAATCACATGCAGTTTCTCCTTTGATTGGCTAATATAGGATCTACAGTGGTTGCATCATTTTTTGCACTCCTGATCTGACCCTTTTATTTCGTTCATTTTGTCCCATTTAATGTAAAGAGGATTGAGAGATTGGCACAGGACTGGGCAGGGTTGTGTTGGTTTTTACTTAGGGTCGCGATGGGTCAGAACCAGCTCCATGGCATTTAACGCCGACTGCCTATTGGTTCCTTTTGAATTTACTTTAGATGATTCTATGTCAGTGAGTGTGTCATAAATGTTCCCCCCCCCCTCAGGTAGCTTCCTCTTCGCTTTTGTTTTAAAGAGCTAGTGTGCTAAAATGTATACAGTCGGTGGCTATTTATTTTATCTCATTTTGAAAAGTTTTGAAAGTGCCTTAGGTGCTCATTAGCTTTATTTACCTGATTGTGGGACGCAGCTGTCCTCGGAATCTGCCTGAGCTAAGAATATTGTGACGATGGCTTTGGACTACAGCTTGACTCTATTGTTTTTCAAACAAGGTTGTCTATCTCATTTTTGTAACAATCCTTGTCTCATCATTTATATTTTGCAAACGACGACTCTATTTCCCTTGGGTCTTTGTAGATACAGTATCAAAAATAAAGCATGTTATTACAGCATTTCTTAAATTTATACAATAGAACCCAGAATATAGAATTTCTCAAATTTGTACAGAAGAATACAGCATGAGGCTAACTTACTTGCCACTCAGCATTTGGAGAGGAAGAGAGAAATGCATTGGATCTTTATTGAAATAAGATAATGTTTAATTAGTTGTTTTTTTTAAATGATTTGTTCACCCCAGAGATGGCACTGTATTCTTGAAATCTCGCCCACAAATGCCAAACCCATTCCTGGTAGAAGATTCTGATTTGGGAGGAAGTTTTCAGTAAAGAGTACAACTATCGGATATGGTTTCCAGGCTGTACATCTTTGGAGAAACGGCCATTGATCTTTCTCCCAAGTAGCTGCAGGGTTTCCACTGCAAGCCTTGGGGTAGCAGCCCCTGGTCTCCATGTGTTCATCAGGAAACATGTGCAATCCACTTACCTCCCTTGGTGGTGTTGCTGGCAGTCAGTGAGAGTTAGGAGCTTTATCCATCATCAAATAAGGGCTACCAAATGGAAATTCTCTTAATGTCCCCTGCCGGAACGGACCAGTGTGAAATTCTTGTATGAGCAAAATCCTTTCCTTGCCCACCATTTGGTTACTCTGAGGTAATATTAGGAAATGTTTACAGTATGTTCTCAAAATATTTACTGTAAAGGAGATGGGATTTGCCCAGGAGCCTTTTGTAGTGTTCTCTTTATGAACCCTGTACCCTTCATAAGTTGCCCTCATGGTGCAGTGGATTATGCTAACTGCAAAGTCAGTGCTTTGACCCCAGGTGGGGGAAACAGGAGGCAGTCTGTTTCTGTAAAAATGAACAGCTTTGCAGAAGCAGTGGTTTTGTCGGGTTGCTTTGAATCTGAACGGATCCATTGGCAGCAGTGCAGACAACAGTATTCCACGATCTCCCTCGTGTGCTGGAGGGGCAGCCCTGGTGGCACAGTGGATTAAGCATTGGGCTGCGAACCACAGAGCCAGTCGTCGGAAAGCACCAGCTGAACTAGGAGACTTTCTACTCCCATAGATTCAGATATTACTACTGATTTTTCTTTCTTAGATGTTTGTTATGGACTTCTATGCCACTGAAAACCTGAAATTAAATTCAGGCTTGCTTTCTCTTCTTTATCAATTAGGTACGAGCGTTAAAGTTTCTTGGGAGCAGGGGTGTGTGTGTGTGTGTGTGTGTGTGTGTGTGTGGTGTGTGTGTGAAGTCTATGAGCCTTCACACTCTTATTTATAAGTTATTTTGTTTTAAAAGAAACATGTTGCAGATGCTTATACATAGTGACACATTCAAACTCTATACATAAAATCAGTAACAATATCCCACTTGATCCTCCACAAATGTGGTTGCATTTTTCCCTCTCTCATCCTTTTTATGCAATAAAAGCCCTATTTTTAAGTTGAGCTTGCTTCTGACTAAAGACTCCAAGTCCAATCGGTTGTCTTTTTTTTTAAGGCACTCACACCACAACTTTAGGTTTCAGGGATGATGAAGATGGAGGCATTTATTATTTATTTTTTAATTTTTAAAGAATTACACTGTAAATACTTGCACAGTCTTCCTTGAGAAATGAAATCAACAATGATATCTGGTTACACCATCCGTATATGTGGTTCTCTCCTGCCTCTCCCAACCTTCCTCCCTCCATCCTCAATATCCTACCCTGCCCCTCTTCCTGATCATGTCTCCATTCCTGACCTCCTGGAAGTCACCCAGTCATGTCTTTTGGTGTATAGACTGCATGCATTTTTCTTGTTTTTCCTTATAATAATGGTGTTATCAAGCATTTATTTTTCTTAAGTTGACTAAGTTTCCAGAGGATATATTCTCGAGTTTTGAGGTCTTTCAAACGGTCGCCATTGTCTTTTGTCCACGCATACTATTCCATTATATAGGTGTGTCAGAGCTTGTTTATGTATTCCTCTACAATAGGGTGTCTTTTGTTTCTTTTTGGTTATTCCCATGTTTTGCTATGAGGGAAATTGCTGCAGTAAGCACAAGCATGCATACGTTTGTTCTGTTATATTCTTTCTTTCTATAGGGATATAGCCAGTAGGAGAAGGCTGGGCCATAAGGGACTTGTATTTGCATTTGTTTAAGGAGGTGCCGTGCAGATTTCCATTGTGGTTATACGCGTCTACAACCCTCCCAACCATGTAAAAGGCTTCTGATCTTTGTGTACCTTCTCCAGCATTTACTGATTTCCATTTGATTGAATTTGGGTGAAAGTGTCAGTGTAAAGAGATGTCTCATTGTTCTTTCCATTGGTATTCATTTTATTGCTAATGAATATGAAAATTTATTTGTATGGTGGTTGTTCTCCTGAGTGTCATCGATACGCAAGTGCCTGTTCATGTCTTCTGCCCACGTTTCAAGTGGGTTATTATAGTTTTCTTATTAAGATGCTTTAGTTTTCGATAGATTTTGGAGATTGACTTTTTTTTTTTGGTTTTTGGGACATCACTGCTCTCTGGTGGTGGGAGTAGGAGGCCAAGCCCCACTGCTGGACTTGAACCTCCGTCCCAGTGGGCCGCAGTCCCACGCACAACCACTACGCCACCGGGGCTCAGCCTGGAGATTGACATTTTATCTGTTATGTCATTGATGAATATTTTCACAATCTGTGGGTTCTCATTAAGACTTTTGATGAAGTCTTTTCAAGTGCATAATTATCCTAATTTAGAAGTTCCGGTTCTTTATTGTGTCCTCTATAGTGTGTTTTCACCCCACTGTATTTAGTAGTGTCTTTATGCTTTCTGTTAGGGACCCAAGTGTGTCCTTATTTGTTTGTGAATAGTCTTTATGGTTGTGTGCCTTTCATGTAGGTTTTTAATCTATCTTGTTATTTTTAATTTAATTAATTTAGTTTTCCCTTTCTTTTTTCTATAGTGTGAGCTATGTGTACTTTTTTTCATTTTCAAGTGAGATTCCAGTTTTCCAGCATGGTTTGTTGAAAAAGCTATCTATCTCTTCTCCACTTACTGCATTTTTAATGCTTAATAAACAATTAAGGGTCTACAAGTGCTTGTTTGCATTTCTGGATTCCCAATTTTAATCTATTGTTCTTCATATCATTCAACCAGTGCCAGGTAGTTTTGATTATTTTAGCTATATAATAAGTTTGTCCTTCCTTTTATTTTTAAGAAATCATTTTATTGCTGGCTCTTAAACCTCTTGAAATAATCCATACATCAGTTGTATCCAGCACACTTGTACATGTGTTGCCATCATCGTTTTCATACCATTTTTTTTCTACTTGAACCCTTGGTAGCAGCTCTTCTTTTTCCCCTCCGTCCCCCACCCTCCCACTTTCGTGAACCCTTGATATATTACAGATCATCATTTTATCCGTTGCTTACACAGTCTTCTCTCTCCCTTGAGCCATGTTCTGAGCCAGAGAGGATATGCTAAAGGTCAATCATTGTGAATGGTACCTCCTTTCTCCCCCTCCCCACTACATTTTCCACTGCCTCCCTGTATCCCTACTCCCACTACTCTTCCTTAGGGGATTATCTGTCCTGGATTCTGTGGGTGGAGAGTTCTTCTCTGTGCAAGTGTGCATGCTATGGTCTAGATTGATTTGTAAGGTAGAGTAGGGGTCATGATTATGACTCAAATGAAAATCAAACATCAGACAGGAGGAAATTTAAAGGAAATAACAAAAAGAACTAGTCCACAGGAGAAAAGTCTGGTTATCTGGATTTCTACAGATTACAACCGAGCCAGTCCTAAGGGACAATTGTACTATGGAAGGCAACGGGTTGCGTGGATTCGGATTGTGTCAAAAGCAACAGGCTGGGTTGTCAGGTTAAGGGGCTTTGAGGGACTTTACCCCAATCTCACTGCTACTCAGTTCATCCCAACTCAAAGCAATCCTGAAGGACAGGGTAGGGCAGCTTCAAAGTTGTCCTGGAACTGCCTACCCTTAAAGGATTAGATGATCTCATGTCTCTCTCACGGAGGGCCATGTGGCTTTTAACTTCTGGCTCTATGCTTGGAAGCACATTACCAGGTCCTTTAGCGAATAATTTGCACTCGGCTACTAGTGCAAAGTTCAGTGCCTCAAACCCACCCAAGACCACTGGGGAAGAAAAGACTGGTGAGTGTATTTCATAAGATCAAAGCCATTAAAAGCCCTATTATGGGATCTTCCTCTTTAACGTGTGGGTTCACCATGAGTCGACGTCAGCTCAACAGCAATGGATTTGTAGCTATTCCAAATCACATCCTGGCTAGCTCAGTGGCCTTCATCTATAAGCAAGCTAAAGTTGTCTTTTCAAAGTAAAACACAACACTGGGTTCTCGGTGAACCCCATGTGCGTCAAAACAAATCTATGCTCCCTAAGGTTTCCAGTGGCCGGCTTTTCAGAAGCTGGTCATCCTGCCTTTCTTGTCAGGTGTCTCTGAGTGGACATGAACCTCTGCTTCTTTGTTAGCAGCTTAAGGCATTCGGCATGTGCACCTCCTACGCTATAGCTGTCACTCAGCCTTGGTTAATTTGGGGGTTTTATATTGTAATAGAACACTTGCAGTAGGAGTTGGGTTAGGGCAGGTTGTCAATTTTATTTTACTTTTTTATTATTTGCGGGGGGGGGGGGGGGGGCGGGCATCACTGCCCTCAGGTAGTGGGAGTAGGAGGCCCAGCCTTTGCTCCGTGGAACTGGAATCGAACCATCATCCCAGTGGGCCGCAGTCCTGCGCACAACCACTACGCCACCGGGGCTCAGCCCGAGGGTGTCAATTTGATTTGAAATACTTTTGAACTCAATTTCAATAATGTCCATGCCTTGTCTCTTCATTGTGTGGTTGTCTTTCTAAGAGAACATGCATTCCTAAAATGACAAGCAATTGATGAAATATGAAGATTGGTGGCTGGAAATCTACCCAAACGAAATTAGATATGAGGGATAAAGCTGGAGTAATTATTGCTAATTGCCAATGTACCACAGCTTCCCTATGTACAACAGAATGAAAACCTTGGTTGGTTGTGCGTTATCCTCACAATTATAGCTGAGCCTGTTTTCATAGCCACTGGGTCACTCCATCTCTTTTTCGCTACCCCTCTCTTTTACCAAGCACAATGCACTTCTTCAGGGCCTGGATTCTCCTGCCATCATGTCCAAAGTTCACGAAATGAGCATTCTGTTGTACTCATTCCAGAACATGTGTTTGTTGTCTCTGGGTAGTCCCTGCTAATTTCAATACTTTTTTGCCAGTGACACAATTCAAATTATATCTCAGAGTAGATTCCCTTGTGACCCCCCCTCCCCCAGTAATCCACCAGGTACACATGCAGTTATGCTGCTCACTGGACGATTATATTGAATAACTTTAAGTAATGGTTAATTTGAATATTATCACCAAACAATAGGCCTTTCTGTCAGGAATTTAATTTTTTTAATGTATCCTCGACCTCGAAATAGGAATAAAAAGGTGAAAATCTTTAAAGTTTCACATAAAAGAGATTTACATGCATCTTTCAACTTAGTTTATCACTTAAAAGCTCTCATCATGAGGGACTACTTTCTGATAGCGACACTAGTCTTTTCATGTGTCAAGTTCCTACTGAATCAATTTTTAACACTTGCATTTTTCTGATTATAAATGTAAAGCTCCACACCCCTGGGGAGAAAAAGTTTGCAACAAAATATAAAGTACCAACACCCTCAAAGCTAATCAGATCTAAACTTGATTCTTTATTATGTTGCATGATTTCTGATCCTTTTTATATTTGTGTTTATTACAGGTACGCTTGCTTATATGTACCTCGGGGCCTCAACAGGTTTATGGGAAATATCCATTATCTTCTAATTCCAACTTCCCATGTATTTTATAAAGAACCTTCTTGGACACATGATGTTTCTCTGTGCCTTCAAGTCAATTCTGCTTCCACGCCAGCATTTGTGACAGAGTAAAACTAGGACTCCCTGGATAATGGTCCTTAAGGGAGAAGATAGCCAGGTGTTTTCACCTGCAGTCATTGTGTGGGCACGAACCATCATCCCCTTGGTTGACCTATTCACTGAGAGTTCTCTATCTCTCTGTGTTTACTTATGAAGATGTATGATTCATATTTATGGATTGGAAGGTACATTAACAAGTTTGCAGAAAATGCGAATAAAGGTAATGGAATTTTTACATTAAATTTTAAAAGCTACCATATGTGTATACACACACACACATGCACCACTTTTACCAATTGGATTGATATCTAATAGTTAATGAACCTTACTGTGTGCCTCTATGTATGCTTCATGTGCATTTAAAAATGCGTAAACTAATTTTCATCCTCATATAGGCAAGAAAGCTAAAATGTAGAAATAATAACTTACACCATGTTCTTATTTATTAAGCAGATGAGTTCTGGAGTAGATATTTCAGTTGACATTCGTATCACGTTGCTACCTTTAGGATACAACTATGGCTTTCATATGCATATAACTTGTACATATCATCAAACCCTTGATGTACATTTATTTGAAATACATAATTTTTGACTGCCAGTAAATAATCTTGAAGTTCCAGGGCATGCAATTGATTAATCTCAACCTACTCACAGTTTTTGAAGACTTCGTTTGTGAGAATACTTCATGTCATTGATCCTAAGAGATTGGTTCCTATGTAGTATGTTTTAAAAGTAGGAGGGGGGATGTGTTCAGAGCTGAGAGAAGAGCCATGAGCTGGAGATTTGGGAACTTTGTCTTCGGATCAGTAGAAATCCGTACCATATGACAGACCTGGAGCTGACAGGATTGATTTTCCGTTTAGGAGAATTGATCTGGCCACAGAGAAGACTATGCGGTAGAAAAGGGTGTGTGTGTGGGGGGGGGAGTAGTTTAGCAGCCGATGAAGTGATCATGGAAAGACCTTTTGGTGGCCTGAGTGTGGGGAGGGACAGTGGAGACGGATACAAACAGAGGGAGAGAATAGAATTTAAAAAGGCAAAGGGTGAGGAAGCTGTTGGGAGTAAGAGTGAAGACATTGTTGAGTGTCACTTTCAATTTCTGGATCGAACACTGGGACAGAAGCAGGAGCATGCACAGAGTAGATATGGTACACAGAGGAATACAACCTTTGGGTTATTAACTCTATGGAAAAGAAGAGGGAGAAGAGGCCAGCAGAAAACTCTGGGGGATATAAATATTCCCAAGGACAGATAGAATAAAACAGCGTGGGGTCTGGGGTCACGGTGTTGTTCACCTCTGACTCCAGTTCCTGTGGCTCATTGCCTCATGGCAGAGGTCAGACACGCCCCACCCCATCCCCTACCATTCTTCTCAATTCTGACACCAACCACACCTCCTCCCACGATACTCTCCTTCTGTGGCTGGGTTTGACACATCATTTTAATGAACACACAGAAATCATGGAACATAATCACTGTAAGGGGCTTATTGGGGAAAGTCAAGAGGTGAGGAATGGAAAGGATACAGTTGTTCCATCAGGATAGTTTCTTCTCTGCCATCTCACAGACAGGCCTCTCTCTTTTCCCGAATCTCTTGGCTTGTCCTCAGACCTGCTCAGGCAATGTTAAGAAACTCATGTTGGGTTGCCAATAAATGCTCACTGCACCAAAAGTGTCAGTGTGAAGACGTTCAGCTTCAATTCTGTGAGCCAGCAAATCCAGTTTTCTCAATCAAGTGTCCAGAGGCACTGCTCTCCGCAAGCCAGTTTCCTGCCCCAAAGCACGTAAGTTACTCCCTCTGTGGGCTGTGAAGTCCACTCTTTGTCTCAAGCTTTGGCACCTGGTTCTCTTGTTGCTACTATTCTGATCACAAAGCTGTGTCCAGGGTCAATGGGGTTCAATGTGCAGGGATATTGGGATGCACAGGATGCCCCTACTACTGGCATTTCTCTTTTACTAATACTGAGATCTCCTATCCTGTTTCTGATGGGGTTTATAGCAGGATGGAAGTCACAGCTATCTTTATAAACCCTCGCTTGCAATTGAATCATAATGCAAGCTGCGCCACCCCTCACCTTCTTACCCAGTTGTAGCAGGGCAACGAAGGTCCTTTTGTGGGGGTAGCAAAGGTTATGATTAGAAGAGCCACAACGATAACTCACTCCATTGCAGAGTGTTAGTGGAACCCATGATGGATGCCCATAAGACATAGTCTCTTTGTTTGTTTGTTTTTGTTTTGGGGGCATCACTGGCCTCTGGTGGTGGGAGTAGGAAGCCCAGCCTTGCTGCTGGATTTGAACCCCCAACCCAGTGGGCCGCAGTCCCGTGCACAACCGCTACACCACCGGGGCTCAGCCCAAGACATAGTCTTGAAGTGACCCAGCAAATAAGATACGTGGAAGCCCAGGAAGACTTTGATAGGAGACTAATTTTATGATGTCAAATGGTTATCAAAATTCAAGCAAATTACTTCAACTCAGTTTAATATTTTCTTCATTTGTTATAGATTCAATGTAGAAAGCTTTGAATTTATCTGTTGTCATTATCACTATTTTGCTCGTGTAAATTTAATCAAGTTGTGGAGTCACAGAAACAGAAACTTCACAGATCAAGACAGGCATTTCTTTTCTATGACCTTGTCTTCATCTAACAGTTCAACTCTAGTGTATTCGCTGTCTGTCGTGAATTCTCAGTTTCTCTGGGATGCCCAATTGACTATTTTCTTCTAATCTCCTTCACTTAACCATCAATCCATTTAAATCCACAGTTATTCGTCCATTAAGCAATTTGCCTTAGGAAATAAATATTAGATTTCTCGCCATCATAATCACTTGAAAGAAGCAGTCTATTGTGGTTTCACTGATTTCACTGCCCTCTAATTATTTGATGGTTGTATCTCCTGTCATTCATTTCTCCTTATTTTGAGAGCTGATCCAATTTAATCCTCCACACTGCTTTGATTTCCATCTGATGCATTCTTTCTGAATTCATCAATGGACCTTCAGATCTTTAAATTATCTCTAAATACAAACTAAGCCATTATAAAAGATGTTCAAATCCACATGACTTTACAATAGGTCCTTGATTCCTGCCTTCGTTCTGCCTCCTTCCTTGGGCATACTTTATTTTACCTACTCAGCATTTGTCACCAACTGTTTTTAATTATTGGAGTTAGCGAAATGGTTCCCCGAGTGACTCTGCAACTGCGTGCTTCCTTTGGTCATGCAACTGATGGACTAATAGGCCTATTTTGTGGGTGTGTATTTGCTTGTCTCTCTGTTTGTCGATGTACACGTACGTGTGTCCATTTAAATGTACATGAGTGGTATATGTGTGCAGGAATTTGGAGAGAGGTGAATACATGTACAAGTTGAAGCGATTTCAACCCATGTGACACGTGAAATTTAAGAATAAGTTACTTTATCTCCAAATAAAGATGAGACTTTCAACTTTTAGAAAGAGTTACTGTGTTTGTCCGGGAAGACTAGAGAAACAAATTCATAAACACGCATATGGATATAAGGGAAATGTTTATGTACAAGAGAAATGGAACAATGAGAAAGCATCCCATCCTAGCCCAGTTCAAAGTCATAAGTCTCATATTTGCCTGTTTGTCCAATACCAGTCTATAAAGTCTCCTTCTGACTCAAGATGTTACAGGCCAGTGGGTGCAGAGTCCGGACTCTGGCAGGGGTTCCCTCATGCCTCCTCATTTTTAGGGCTCAAGGTCCATCAGCAGTATTCATTGGTGAGCGAAACATCTCAGTGCTGGCAAGGGTCTCTCTGTGGCTTTTCCAGCTTCAGAGGTCTGGTTCCAACAGGGTAAGGCTGTGCGGCTTCTCCTCCGACTTTCCGGTTCCTCTGACACAGCCATCTTGTCTTGTCAGTTGAGCAATCCCAACAACTGGGAAAAAATTGTCTCTCTTCTCCACGAGGCAAATACCTCGAGACTTCCCAGAATTCTCAGGAGAAAGCCATGGCCACACAGAGAGCTCATTGGCTACTCAATGGCTATCTCCAGATTGACAGGCTAGAATCCACCCCTACATCCCAATCATGAAATTGACATTGCGTACATGACCGCCACAGTTATAGTCTCAGAAAGCTATAGGGGGCAATTCTACTCTGACTTTTGTGACCACGAGTCTGAATCCAGTCAGTGGTAGTGGGTTTGGTTTAGGTTTTAACCTTATCAAATTTTCTACCACTACATTAACTCACACATCGTAACTCAAGTGTAAGGAGTCGCCAGGGCTGTTAGAGCAGCAAATATGTACCATGTAAATAACTGCATTTTTATGTCTCTTGGGCTCCCACATACCTTGTTTCTTCTTTCCTGATTGCTTCTCCACTACCTCTACTCTTTCAAATCCTTCAAAATTTTGTGTTTTAAAACGAATTTTATCCAAATCCAAACATTCTCTTCTTCGAATCCTATTGCCAGATAGCCCGTTTCAGATTGAATGGGCCTTTGTGTGCTTGTAAACAGAATTCTAAAAATGATTCCTCAAGATATCTGCTCCTTGATTATTGGGTGTTTAGAAGTCTGAAATTGGTTTTCCTTGCTCTATGTGGATTACCTAGGAGGCCCTGACATAATCGGTGGGTCGAGTGTTGTTATGTGAGAGTTGGGCAGCCTGTTCTTTTGCTTCCAATAGGACAAGAGCGGGGGTATTATTTCAGCTCTGTGGAACTCCAAGGGATCAAAATGAGATTGGGATTTTGACTAAGTTTCACATTTCTTTTGGAGACCTTGATTCTCTGTCTTCTTTTGCTTCTCTCACTCTTTTCATGATTTTCCGGCGGGCCCTTTCTCAATAGACCACATACCAGTGAATCCTTCTCCAAAGTTCTGCATGTGCTTCAGTCTGTCGTCCTTAGATACCCTTCAAACCTGAAACTGGGCCACCTGTCAGTAGAACATTCGCTAGATCCTTAGAGAGTAAAAGAGTCCCCCATCAGAAATGTATTCCTCATAAGAACCAATCAAAAGGGGTCAAGAGAGCAACATTTATCAAAACCAAGATCAGAAGGAAGAAAGGGGCATGAAAGAAAAACACATGGAAACCTGGAACCCAGGAAAGAGGGGGGAAGAATGCTAGTAAGTTATGGAGATTGTGATTAATAAGATGAAACAAGGAAACAAAATGTGTAATTCAATGGAAGTCCGATTTTCTCTGTAAGCCTTTCATTCAAACCACAATACTTTTTTTAAAGTTCTGCTGTAATACTCTCAAGAAAATTTTCTAATGAATTGATGGGAAAAGCACTGTCATGCACATATAAAATGGTGAGGGAGTGAGAAAAATAAGGTTGAAAGCAACATTTCCTGCAGGCGCCAGAGGGAGTCTTTACCGGGGTAGACAGCCTGCTCTTTGTTGATGCGATGGGTGGGATCCAACCACTGACCTGTGGTTGGCAGCTCAGTGCACCGCCTAGGACACCGGAAGGAATGGTAAAAACATTGTGAGAATGATTCCCATGAGCTGGACTGTGGACCCCCAGGGGGCAGCAGATACCAAGGAAATGGCAGAGGCTCTACACATGCCTCACAGTCAGTCTGAAAATAATAGGTCTAACACATGTTTTTAAACTACGTTAATAATGAAAAGATGTTGCTTTGAAGCCGATAGCCTTTGATCTCCACCAGTATGTGTTGCAAATTCTTTTCTTTCTTTGAGCAAGTTTGTGTCATTTGTGGCGAATGAACTCCTCCAATGCTGACGCTACCTAATTCTTCTAATTGTCCAGCTCCTTCGTTCATTTGCTTCACGTAAAGGCTGAATCCTGTGGTGAACGAATGCAGCCTTGACACCTCTCCTGACGTAAATTATGCAGTACCCATGATTGTCATCAAATGACTTCTGATTTCTCTGTGTATACACTGCGTAAGAGCAGAAATGGCTGTTCTGAAATTCCCATTCTTTGGATGCTGTCCATAGGGCTTCATGATGCACACAAGCGCCCTGGCTTTGATCTTACTGATGCTATTGAGTATTTACATTGCTTCTTTCCACAGATGTAGGCAATGTGATATCTCCCTAGTCCAGAAGAACTCTTTGCATAGTCAGTGCAAAACAGGTGAGCATCTTCCATTCTCTGCTTCTAGGTGAAGTGAACAAATTTTGCTTCCCTAAAATAACCTATGAAACTTAAAAAGCAAGCCGGAATAGCACCTTTCAATTGTGAAATGGTCATAATAAGAAACCAAATAGAAAGTCGAAGGCAATACTTCTAGAGAACAAATGAAGATACATGTTAGGTAGTATCATGATAGGGAAAGGGGTCGTATATCTCTGGAGTGCATCTTCAGAACAGAGTGGTGTACACCTGAAATAGTCACCATTCAGTAATTAAGACGGTTTTCTGTCTTTTCTAACAATGTATAAGAAGTAGCAAGTGCTGCGTTGTTGTCAATTGCCTTCAAATTAGGTCCTCCCCATGGGAACTCAATGCATTACGCAGCTGCACCTTCCCCGTCACTGTCATTGATGTGTGAGCCCAGTGCTGCAGACACTGTGTCAATCCATTTCATTGAGGGTCTTCTCTTTGACAGCTCATTTATTTTCCAAGCATGGTTTCCTTTTGCCGGGGCTGGTCTCTCCTGAGAACATAGCTAAAGTATGTGAGATGAAACCTCATCAGCATGATTTCAAGGAACATTCTGTCCGTACTTCTTTCTATGCAGAGTTGTTTGTTTTTCTTGCGAGACTAATAGTCAGCACCATAAGCCCAATGGATGGATTTGAAGGTCCTTTTGATTTCCTGACCTCTTTTCAACTGCGTATGAGGGAAGGCACTGGAGCTTCCTCTCACATGAAAAGGCAGAAAGCAGGGTAAAGCCATTCTAACCAGCTCTTGCTGATTTCAAGTAGAATGGAAGAGAAGGGAAGAGAGAAAGTGTAGAGAGAAGCACGGCATTTATGACAAACATTTTTATTCTGTTACCTGATTTCAGCAATCTCAGAAAACCCGGTAAGGAATACTCTGGATGTTTGGGCGCCTTCTCCATTTTTCAGTTTTTAAACATTCACAGTTTGCTGTCAGTAAAGATGAAAGACATACTTTTCATTTTTATGTTTATAGCTTATTGTGCTTCATTGGTTTTACCTCCACTGGCATTCTAATTTTAGTCAAGTGCAGTTATTTACTTTGTAGTCGACAGTGTTGTTTGGTTCAACGGATTGACCAGGGAAAAGAAAGCGTTTTCATAGAATAAAGATGCCCTTACACTCAATCTCCCATGGGACTTGTCAAGGAATAAGGAACACTGGATTAAATGGATCCAAATAGACAGTGATTTTTAATGAAAATTTCCTAAATATTCTTTCCCTACCCTCACACATAGAACCAAGGAAGGTACGTAAATACATAGTGTGTTGCGTTACCCTAGCTTCTAACGTATGGCAAGTAATGCACCAAAGTAACATTTCAACACTCCCTTCAGTGAAGATCGATCCGTGGCTTTGTGATCTCTTCAGGGCCTTTCTATAGAAGGGCATCCCTCAACCATAATGCTGACATCCTGATAGCCTTGCTTCAAACGGGCAGCACTTTCGTGCTACCAGTTGAGTCCAAAAGATGATCCAGCCCCAAGAAACTGCCCCTTGTAATCAGGAAGGATTCTATGAGTGCCATGTACTTTGCTGCTAGCTGTACGATAGCATTCCTTAGAGATACTTGAAGCTTTTCACATGCCACTCAGGGACAGAACAGAGGCTTCTGTCCCGCCAGCTAAGGGAACAAACAAGGGCCCCAGGAAGAACAGGCTGTTAAGGAAGGACTCTGTGGGAAGGCGTGGGAGAGACCTTCACCTGAAGCCAGGCCCTAGAAAAATTCCTGACTTAGGACTGTACTCCCAGATAATTCTGAGACATGCTGGCCTAGCCAGATAAATTTGAAAGAAAAGAGACCCAAGGACAAACACGGACACACACAAAATAGAAAGTGGCTTGACTATCTGCAAAACAGCAACCATTTAGAAGCTAAAAGCATTCATCTAGACAATGACCCTTCTCAACTCACCAGGGGGAGGCAGGGTGGTGTCTGTTGGTGATGGTGGTGAGGTCGGGTGAGGAGTATACTTTATTCCCAGAGTGAAATGTACCTTTATGTATGTTTAAAATGCCCTCAGCAAGCTAAAGAGACTCCTTTAAAGGTACTTCATGCTCTAAGAAAACTGTGGCATAAGGCTTTTCTTCTGTAAAGAATTGTCTTTACATGTGTGTATGTATGTATGTATCTGTGTGTGCTGGGGAGTGGGCGGGGTGATAAGCACAACTTATGTTGGACCATAACAAAGGACGCAAGTCTACAGCTTGCTGATTCCTCTCACGGGAAACAGCCTGAGTACCAAATGTCGCAGTAATGATTTACAATATCTATGTCACTCAAGCATTGCCGATAGACACAGGGAGAGCAGATATTGATTCATCTGCCTCGTAACACATTACTAAACTATGGTGAAGGTGAGTGTATTCCTCTTGCAGGTGCTCTGGCTCTAGGTCTGATTCATTCTCCAGGGGTCTCCTCTATGTGAGAGAGGTTCCTATCCTTTCTCCAGTATCACGGAGAGGAAGCAAAGCAAGGTTTCCTATTCATCAAAAAGGGTCGCAATTCCATAACCAGTTTGACAAAACTTGAGGTTGCAGAGCAATCATACTATTTATGCAATTGAGAGTTTTTCTTTCTCAGTTTTATCGTCAGATCTAAATATTTTAGAATGTATTTATCATCAGGAAAATAGTCCGCATTTTTATCAGATTGTAGTATGGCTTTCGTTGTCAAGTTTGAGTGGGATGATTACCTAGCATGCCAATAAGTGAGGAATGAAAGATTTCTTATCATTCTGCATTTAATACCTATCTTTATATTAGCAGAGGTATTAGGGACCTTTGGCAATCCTTCAAAATCAAAAGAACTGTACGCAATCAAGCAGCGTAAACCGAGAAACTTTCAAAGCTAATTTCTCTAGAGGAGGCCAAGAATTCTGCTCAGCCATATTCCTCCCACGATGAGGAAAAGGCCCTTTTATTGGTTGAGCCTTCACAGCGAAATCAGGCACCTCCTCACAGTTTGTGGGCAAAAAAGCAATCCATAGGGCAATTTGGTGGCAGCTTTGCCAATAATGCCATTGATGCTTCTGACCATGTCCGAACCTGGCAACCCACTGCAAATGTGCTGGGCCCGTGCTCCTGATGATATTCAATAACCAAATTAGTTTTGTTGTAGGGCTATGCAAATGGGCATTCGTGGGAAGAAAGGGTGACATCTAGACTATTTACCTTTCACTACTGATAAAGCTCCCAAACTCAGTGGCATAGAATCCTGAGTGCTAGGCATTAACCCGTTGGCTTCCAGGTCATTGGGTAAGTTCAAAGTCCCGAGGGAATGGCCCAGGCAGCCCAGGCACCGGGTGTGGGCACTGAGTGACTAGTTAGCAACCAGAAAAGGAGTTTTTCAGATTGTAATCACTGTGGGCCAGCTGTTTCCTGGCCTTGGCTTTAATTCAGCATCATGCCTCGATATACGTGGCCATTTCTCAGGCAGAATGTCCACCAGGAAAGGAAAGGAAGAAGGCACAAAACAAAATCAGTTGCTACGGAGTCTGCATCAATTGCAGGCAAACCCATGTGTGTCAATTGCAGGCAAACCCATGTGTGTCAATAAGTAGAACTGTGTGACTTTCGTTGACTGAATTTTCAGTAGTCTATCAACCAGTCTTACCCCACCCCCCACCTCCCAGGTGCCTCTGGTTGAACTCTTTCCTCGAAGTGTTCTGTAAACAACCAAACATTTAAAATATTTATGTGATAGAGTAATCGGAATTAAACAAGGAAAGTCTGAGAATTTGGTACAGAGAAGTGGAACCTAAAATCAAATGTCCTGCCGTGTCCTTAATGAGAACCTCCCAACAGAACAATACCCAGGGAAACCCAAGGAAATCAGAATCTTGCTAAGCCAAAAAGTTGCCTAGTTGTTCATGAATGGGAACAAATATAAGACTAGTTAGCATGTTTTCTAGACAATTTTCACAACTTCTTTGTTAATCTTAGATTGTTGCAAATTAGAAATTTCTTAAGACAAACAGATTTTATGGAAGCAAAGTAGTGGACTAGAGATCATTAGAATTGCTCCCAAGTCTACCTCCCCTCACCGAGGAGCTGCTAGATACACATGGTGCATCCTAGCCATGTTTCAGAAGCCTCTGCTGTAATTGGGGGCCAATACACTATCCTATTAAGAGCCCTGGTAGTGTCATAGGACAGGGTGGCCCTGCCAAGCACAAGGCAGAGGGTTCCAGTTCACCAGCAGATCCACAGGAGAAACATTAAGCTTTTGGTTCTTATAAATATTAATCATTTATGTGGCTCAGAAATCCTCCTGCGTTCTATTCTGTACTATAGAGTCTCTATGAGGCCCAAATGCCTGAATGTCAGCAAGATTAGATTTGGATGTTTTTGTAATCTATGCATTACAGTATAGAATTGTTGAAAGGATCAAATTAAGATTATGCTATTTTGTACTTAATTAGCTATTCACACAAAGAGAATTGATGGTAAAATGAAGTAATCTTACTCGAATGCTAGAATAATGGGTATCTAGCCTATTAAGGCTCTATCTGCTTCTGGCTCCTCTTTTACAGATACTGTTTCCTGATGTGTTGGATGGTTTCAGAGCTGCATTTGAACTGTTCCCTTTTGATAAATATTCTCTCTTTTTTGTCCTTAGGTGTCCAGTGGCTTCCAAACTATTTTGTGCATATGTGCAACCTATGGTCAGCTTTTACAAGATGATGCTAATTCCTCGGGTATGGAGACAGACTTGAAATTCTACTTCTCAAACAAATTGCAGGCTGCTCCCTTTGCCGGGGGACGCCCCTCCCCCTTGCCTGCTCATCAGCCTCCTGAATTTAAGACGGAGTTCTGGGATGGGATCTTGCCTCCCATGTCATAGTGGAACCTACCATCATGCCCTGGCATCCATCTGTCCCAATTTTCCATTTTCCTTATCCCATAGCCTCCATCGCTTATCACATTCTAGAAAAAATTCGGTTTACTTACTGCTTATTTCCTAGTTCCCCCTGCTAGACTTTATATGTTTCAATGGTCAAGGTTTGTGCTGCTATCGTGTATGTAGCTCAGGATCCTAAAACAACGTGTAGAACTCCCGTAAATAATCCATAAATATTTATCGGACCAGTGACTGTCCAAATGTCTCAATTTTCACCTGGACATCACATGGATAGATTGTCAGAGTAAGGAGATGTGAGTGACAGATTGGGAAGCCTGCTTTGCTGCTTGAAGGCCGCTCCTGACTTTGCACTGTGCATGACTGAATAGCAGCAAATTCTTATTATCCAGCTTCAGTTTTGTCACTTCCGCACAGCATCTGTCATTATCAAACCCATTGAGTCGACTTTGACTCACAATAGACATATTCTATTATATCCCAACAAAGTCATTTGCCTTGTTATTTGATGCTTGATGCTCAGGAAAAGAGTAGGGGACAGCTAGGAGCCCTGGTGGTGCACTTCTTCAGTGCTCAGTGCTCGGTTGCTGACTTGAAACGTCTCCGAGTCTAATCCCCCAGCCACTCTGCAGGAGAAAGACATGGTAGCTGACTTCATAAAGATCACAGATTGGAAATAATTTCGGACAGTTCTGCTTTGACCCACTAATATTCCAAGTCTGAACTCACTAGAAAACAAGGTGATTGAATTGGGGGTTCAGGACCCATCGGGTTATATCTGGTCTCTGGAGTTGGGATGCATTATTTACTCTGAAACCTTCCACACATCTGATGTCAACATGGGAATATAGTGAGATGATGGGATACGTTACTATTACTAGTAGGCAGTGGACCACTTTGGGATACATTCTCTAATCGAAAATGCAGGCTATTAGAGAGATGCTATGCAAGTGGAAGTGGAAGTTAAACTTAAGCCAATTGCATTCTAAATGTGGTTTAAAATATTTCAGAAATTATTTCTTGTCTAAGTATTTCCTTTCTTTTCCCTGTATTTCTTTTATTTAAAGGAATAATCAATAGAGATAAAGATACACCCCTTATTTAGAAAACGTAGAAGAAATAAATCGTGGAACATAAATCATTCCATGTTTATTTATGACTCAGACATGAGGCAAAGTTGTTAGAATTCTCGGGTCAACATGCCTCGGTCCCTGGCTTCACAGGAGAAAGAATACTTGCCAAAACGTTGTCATGCCAGTAAGTTCAAAGAATTGATGGAAAACTTGGGAGATTTACACGGGCACCCTCAGGGCACGTCACACTCACACATGCAAACCTGGGGTCAGAGAAAACTGTAGCATGGCCCAGAAGCAGCTGGAAAAGAGGTGGGTAGGTTTCAGGTTCTTTCTTTTCAGGGCCCTCTGTTAGGAGGTCTTGTGGAAGGTAATGGTCGACCCCATGGGCGGAATTCAGCCCACGTGACCTAGATTGGGGCCCTCCTAAGTGTACGGGCTTCCTGTTTGTAAGACCTGAGTTTGTGCATGCCCTCTAGGCTTGATGGGCTTCCAACAAAGAGAGACAACCACTGCTTTCTGCCTCCAGCTACCTAACATTTCCCCACCAAAGAGGAATGGACCAAAATGTCTGGGGTTCTAGGCGATGGTTATCCACACAGGACCCATGATTGACAAGGTTGGGGTGGGTCGGGAGTTGGTGACCTTAATCTGGCACTCTTGGTTCAGCAATATTGGTAATCTGAGAACTTCTGGAAGAAACAAAACACATGAAGGGTTGAGGTCAGACAAGGGGTAAGACTGTAAAAGGCCAGTTCCTTTGGAGGTGTGGGTTAGCATCTCAGCAAGTGTAGGAAAGAGGAGATCTTAGGAATGACAGGCATGGGTTCCAGTTAACTTTAAACATAGGAATGTTACAAAAGCATTTACTGGCTTAAAGACTGAGGGGTCTAAGGTAGGATTTTAGGTGGAGAACTTATCTGTCCTGGTTGTGGTGATGAATTGCCACCTTGGCACTGTCTGATGGCTCACAGCAGTACTTGCCTGTGTTCCTTGCCTCAGAGGGTTCTGACTGTGAAGATGTCCATGGCTTTACCCGAGAATAGTGGATCCAAGCACTTCCCTCTGGAACTTTAAAGGCCGTGGGGGTAGAGAATATTACTGGCAATGGGCCTTTCCAGACTGACGGAAGTTGGGAATTAGGGGACCCTTCTTTGAAGTTTTGATGAGAACTAGGTCTTCTGGTTGGCACACCGATGGTCAGTTTTCCTCCCCTTGGGTCTGGGTGAGCACCTACTGATGGAATGTCTCTCCTGACATTGGGCTACCTCAGAGTCTATACCTGGCTCCATTGTAATAAAAAGGTTGTTCCTATAAAACTTAAGGGGGCGCGGGTGGGAGAGGGCACTAACCCACCAAAGGGAAGGGTGCTGTTTATATCTCTACAGGAGATGAAGAGGGAGACCAAACATGAACCTGATGTACCAAAATGTAAATACAAGATACTGGTATGTAATAGGGAACCAAGAGAGAGTTCTGCAGGACCAGTCCTACTCACAGCCATGTGGACCCCGCCCATAGCCCAGGAAAAGGTATTTCAGAGGACAGAACTGGGGCTACAGTTTCAGGAGAGGGCCTCATCTGATTAGAGCACAGAAGAGAAATGGAGAGCTAGAGGAACACCTGCTGTCCCACCAACCCTGAGGATGATATTCCTGCTCAGAGCAGACAATGTACAGAGAGGACCCTATGAGACACAAGGTCCATCACTGAACCTTAGTGCTGTAGTGGACAATGGTGGAGAAATACTCTGGGAATTGGGCCTGCTCTCATCCCATCACACTAGGAATAAGCACTAAGGAACGCAGCAGAGCAACAAGGGGAGCACACCAGTGAAATACCAATGGAATACCAAAAGAGACTCGGGGACACCCAAAATGTGGCACCCCATCACAGCCAACTGGAAAACACTCATAAAGATAAAAAAAAAAAAACAGACCTGGAACTAATTGTGGGCTTGTACTTTCTTGTCATTGACTTTTATGTTAATTTTGTTATTGTTTCGTTGGATTTGTCTTTCATTGTTGTTTTGTTTGACATTCCCTGGTTTTAGCCTTATTAATGTATTTTCATGTCTATCAAGATAGGGTAGGTGGCATAACCAGTTGGGAGATAAAAACAATGGGACCTATGTTTCTAGGGGGATATGGAAGAAAGGAAGGGGTGTGTATCAACCAACCCATGGACAAGGGAAAGGCAAGTGAGCTAAAATCAATGGCGAGAAGGTCATGGGCTGCCTAGTAGGGCTTAGTCGAAGGCAATGTAACAGCAAGGAATTGCTAAACCTGAATGAAGGCCGAACCTGATAGTGGGACAAGAGACAGTAAAAGGAATTAGACAAAAGAACTAGGTGGCATTTATAGAGGTTGATATATGGACACATGCATATGTAAATATATTTATATATAATGTGGAATAGACCTATGTGTTTACATCTATATGTTCATAATTAAGGTAGCAGAAGGACACTGGGCCTCAACTCATGCGCTCCCTCAACACAAGAACACTTTGTTCACAATAATCTGGCATGCTCGCTAAAGACAAAAAGGGTACACAAGCAAATGTGGTGAAGAAAGGTGATGGTGCTCAGCTAACAAAAGATATACCATCTGCGGCCTTAAACACTTGAAGATAAACAACGGCCATCTAGCTGAGAAGCATCCGAGCCCCCACGGAAGAAGCATCCCACCCAGTGTGGTGATGAGGTGTCGAAGGATCAGGTATCATGCATCAAACGGGGGAAAAAAGCATACCATTGTGTGTATATCAATCCGAGATGATGGCTGAGGGCATATGGGGACATGAGCCATAGTGGTGAAGAAAGCTGGCTATCAAAAAGCTATGGAATCTGGGATCAAAAGATATGGAATCTGGGATCTTAAAGGCATGAAGTTAAACAAGCGGCCATGTAGCTCAGAAGCAACAAATTTCACACAAAAGGATCAAACCAGCCTGTGTGTTCATGAGGGGTTGAAAGGAGCAGCTATCATGCATCAAGGGATAAGAATCACATCACTATGAAAGAGGGGGAGTGCAGGGTGGGGACCCAAAGACTTTTTGTGGGCAATGGGACATCCTGTTAAGGTCGAGTCACGGGAAGGAGAGCTGGGCCAGTCAGGGTGCAGTGAAGTAACAATGAAACATGAAACATTCCTCTAGTTCTTAAAGGCTTCTTACCCCCAACAATAATGATCCCAATTCTACCATACAACCCAGCTATATTGAAAGAGGTGTAATGGTACAGATCAGAAATGGACATACAGGGAACCTAGGACAGGGGATCCCCTCAGGATCAGTAGTGAAAGTGGAGATACCAGATGGGTGAAGGGAAGGCGTCGAGAGAGGGAACCAATTACAAGGATCTACACATAACCTCCTATGTGGAGGACGGAGAGTGGAGAAGTGGGTGAGGAGAGATGTCGGACAGTGTAAGGTATGCCGAAATAATAATATCTATATAATATCAGGGGCTAGTGAGGAAGTAGAGAGTGGAGATGGAGGGGGAAAGATAAAAAAACTGATGTCAAGGGCACAAGTGGAAAAGCAAATGTTTAGAGAATGATGACCGCAAGAGGCAGTAAAGGTATTTGGCACAATATTTGTATGTCTGGATTGTGATAAGCAATTTATGAGCCCCAAAAAGTGATTTTAAAATGTACAGACAATTTTTTTAAAAAAAGAATTAAGGCAACAGATGAAGACTGGGCCTTGATTCATGCACTCGCTTGACACAAGAATAATGTTCAAACAATCCGGCATTTTGTCAGGCTCACCTTCCCAGCATGATTGCTGAATACAAAATGAGTATAGAACCAAATGTGGTGAAGAAAGTTGATGGGGTCCAGCTATCAAAAGAGAAAGCATCTGGGCTTTTAAAAACTTACAGGCGAATAAGCACGCCATCTAACCGATAAGCAACCAAGCCCACACGGAAGAAGCACACCAGCCCATGGATTGTGAAATACCAGTGGAATCAGGAATCAGGCACCTAAGATCTAGAACAAAAATCATACCAATGTGGATAGGGGTGGGCGTGGAGTGAAGACACAAAGCCCATCTGAAGACAATTGGTCATCCCTTTACAGAAGGGTCACGTGGACTAGGACTAGTCAGGGTGCAGTAAAGCACCGATGGATGTAATGTGCAACTTTCCTCTTGTACTTTGTTCCTCCCTCCTCCATTATTATGACCTCAATTGTACCTTACAAATTGGAGTAAAGCAGAACATGTACAGTGTTACAGATAGGAGCCTGCAGTACAGGGAATCCAGCATAGATAAACCCTACAGGACCAACAGTGAGGATAGAGATTCCAGGAGGATAAGGGGAAGGTGGGTGGGGAGCAATGGGGAATCCATCAGAAGCATGAAATATAACCCCCTCCCAGGGAACAAGCAACAGTAAAGTAGGTGAAGGATGGCAGTGGACAACGTAACACTTGAAAATAACAATATATAGCTTATCGAGGGTTCCTGAGGTGGTGAGTTCATGGGAGGAGGAAGGGAGGAGGAGCTGACACCCAGGGCTCAAGTAGAATGAACATGCTTTAAAGTGACGATGGCAACCCATGTACAAATGTTCTGACACAACGGGTAACTGTACGGATTGTGATAAAAGATGTTAGAGCTCGCAGTAAAAGTACTTCATAATAAAAAAGTTGATTTCCTTACTATGTTTATGAAAATCAATCTCAGCGATTTTCAGAGGCTATAACAAAAATTAATACCACAAAAATATTCAGAATAAAATATTAAGTCACTGACACATTACAGTTGCTGTTTCACAGAGTTTTATGTAGGAGAATTTATTTCATACAAGTGAGCTTTCAAAACAAAAGAATGAACCGTTAATACTATTAGGGGCATGTATATGTAAGCTATGTCTAAAGTTAAATTGTTTTGCATATTTAATATCCTATAGCATTAAATGTATAAGTGATGTCGAGATGAATTATTGTGTATACAAAAATTAAATGCAACACACCTTTCCAATGATCGTTATTTCATTGTGTATGCATTCCAGAGAATGTACACCTCTTTGGTACATTTGGAGCTCTCTCCAAGCATTCTTTCCTCTGCGGCTCAACTCATGGCAGTGTGATTCTGGTGGTAATGACACCAGAATGGTAATCTTCAAACTCTTTGCTCCTAGAGTTTCTCTAGCCCCTCTGGTCCCTCTGAATAAACCAACTTTCAGGTATTTCATAGTGACAAGTAAATGTATTCTAAGACCATCCAGCATAGGGGTCACGGAATCAGATATTCTCCCTCAGTTAAGCCTTTGAGGAGAATACAATATTCAAATGAGATTTGAGGGTTTTTTTAATGATAGCTAAATCATCCTTCCTGGAATTTTAAACCCGTAGGAGACAGGGCTGAAAAAGACCCAAATGGTGAATGTGCTACATAGGACCTTAAAACCATAGAAATAATTCTGTAAGAAAAATTAAAGTTACCTCCAATGTCTTGCCAACATTTTGAGTACTTCAATGGGATGTAAGTGATGTAGGAAATGCATAGTTCTTCATAATAAACTATGAGGTAAATACAAAACTGAATGCGAAAACAAGATTTACTTAGAAGTAACTGTTTAATGGGCCCAAGCCTAGGAGCGATTGTGAGGGTGGCACAGGACTGGGTAGTGTTTCTTTCTGTTGTGCATAAAGTCCCTATGGGGCGGAGCCAATTACACGACACCCAACAACAACAAAACAACAACCGTTTAATGTCTAGAGATCAACATTTTATCAGTATTGACATAAATATAATGCAAGATCAAATGATGATGGTAGGGAAATAGAACGTTTTGAACACTCCGTGTATCAGCTGACTAACAAGAACTGTCCTGGGTAATGATCTTAAATGACCAGTGGTCTTTGTCAGACTAAAAAGTTATCCTTGCTTCCAGTTGATAGGAAAATGAATGTTGGCTACCTAGTGAGTCTTGCCGTTGTTATTAAAAGGTATTGATCTCAATTATGCACGGAAACAAGTATTCATTTTTACTTGGCCAAGTGGGAAAGGAATGTTCAAATTATTCCTGAGGTTTAATTGTATCCAATCTCAGACATATATTCCTAATAGGAAAAGAGTAACCTTGATAACTGCGTGCGCACCATAATGTGGGTAATTGAATCTCATTAGCTGCTTGATTGGCAGAAGGATGTGGCAGTCCATTCCCATAAAGATTTACACCGGTGGAAATCTGTGAGGCAGTTATGATCACTCCGCATTTGGAATTGATCCCATGGCAAGGAATACGAATAGAAATATATATATATATATATATATATATATATATATATATTTGATATGTATATCAAAACTCAAACCAACCTCACTGCCATCGAGCCAGTGTTGACTATAGAGACCCTCTGTGGGTACCAAAATGGTAACCGTTTATGGAAGGAAAAGGCCACCCTTACTTCCGCAGAGCTGCTGGTGTTTTCAAAGCAGTCAACGATGGATTACAGCTCAAAGCATAATGACTACCCCACCTGGGTTCCATTTGCAACTTAAAAGGGTGAGTTTAAAATGTATTATTAGTAGTGTTCCATTTCATGCCGCATGAAGTTATTCTTAGCAATGTCTGTTTAAAGGTCTCTTTGATCAGTGAGTGATCATCAATAAGTTTCTTAGTCATATGAATGTCTTCAAAAAACTTAAAGTGTCAGTCAAAAGAGTAGCTTTTCAAGCGATCTCTGGGGTCAATTAACCTTCTGGGAGAGAGGATAGTTCAGGAGGTTATGGGGGTCCTTGGGAGAATGATCATGGGGGCTTATTATGAAGAAGCGTCAGGAGACTGAAAAGGGTATCTCCGAGAGAGAAGCCAAGACAGTTGCACTCAGCATTTTCTTTGTCCATTACAGAAATGCATTTGCTCATTTTCCCCTGGTACTGGGGGCGGTCCAATTGGAATTCATTGGCAAACATTACAGCTCTGAATTTACAACTTCTTTCTCTTCTGCAAACTCACAGAACATGGAAGCGGAAAACTCTTTGTGTCCTTTGAGAAAACTGTGGTTTGGCTGTGGTGTACATCACTTAGGGAAACGCTTCAAAGAAGAGTGACTGAGAATAGCAGACAACTACAATGAGACTGTGTTGTGAAACAGTTGACGTTTTGATATATTTTGTTTGATAAAAAGTTCCCTGATTTTCTAGCAATAATTTTGGACTTGCCCTTGTGTGTACACACGTGAATAATAAAAATACATGTATACATACGTGTACATACATGTGTTTATGCTAAATTGTTATTTAAAGAAAAATAATATTGTATCTGTGTAATGATGTCAAATGTGGATAATGTAATTTCTTAAGTTTTCTTTCATGGTCCCATTGCCTAAGTCAGAAGAGTCTGGACTCATCTTATGAGGTTTGATTTTCTCTTTTGCCCATGTGTTTATCTGGATCTGTGATTGTGATTGGTTGATTTTCTCCCCACGCCTCTCTGAGAACATCAAATTCAATTTGAATTCTCTTAGTGTGAAAAATGAATCACTTGGTCTTTTTCTTTATTAGTAGTGGTCCCAGGCAGTATTTGCCATGATCAGACTGTTTAATCTAGCTGAACAAAACCTCTTTCACATTCATTCATGTAATGACAGTTTCAACATTGTAACTTTTGGATGCAGACCATTCCTTTACATGTATGTCAAACACTGTTGACCCATTCCTCCTCAGATACACATTTTGGGTGTTTCCATTTGTGAACATCAATTGGAAACAGCAAATTTGGACAGTCACAAACATGGTTTTGCACTTATCTGTTTATGGTTTCTTCTTCATTTATTTGAGGGTAGACAGACTCGTGGGCCATGTATTATTTCCATTTTTAAGTAGCATACTATTTTCCATAGTGACTGCACAATTCTACAGTTTCGCCAGCAAGGCATGAGTATTCCAGTCTCTCCACATCATCTCCAGCATTTTTCATTGTGATGTTTGTGGTTTTGTTTTTAATTTTGCAATCAGTGGTGTTTTAATTTGCATTTTTCTTGTAGCTTGTGACCTTGAGCGTTTCCTCATAAGCTGCTTGGCTGTCCAGATGCCATCCTTGGTAAAGTGTCTATTTTTGGTTTTTGCCCAATTTTTAACTGAATTCTTCATGTTTTGTTGTTCTTGAGATGTTTCAGTATTTGTTGACAATTTTCTTGATTACAAGGTGGTACTTAATTTTTATTTATTTAACTTGATGGTACCTGTTTGGAGGTGGGAATGAAGTCCATGCTGTCCATCAGATCATGGCCTGATCCTTGGGGGTTGGGACTTCAATAAGAGGGGAACTGGGAATTTGACCCTTTCCTCCTTGCACTTTGCCTCCATCCTAGCTGAAACTCTGTATCTGACCCCAGGAGTGCCTCCATATGGACTGCCAAACCCTGAGAGCTGTCAGTGTCCTGCCACGTTTTCACCAACCTTGGATCCACACAACTCTGCACCCATCGGACTGGGCTTTCCTACTTCCTGCTTCACCTTCCTGTGGCATCAGCCTGCAGTTACGTGAGTCCGTCATCTCAGGGGATATGTGTTTAATGCGCAATTTGCCACTTTGATCCTGTTTCTTTTTCCTCGGGCAGCTTTATTTACTCGTATTTCTATTTTTGGAGTAAAACAATTATACAAATAAATATATATGTTATTAAGAATAGATGCTTTGGCAGTTACATAATTTCATGTCAAATTAAGTATATGTAATGGTGTAAGGGTGGCGTTAAGCCTGTCAATCAGGTCACAGCCTGATGGTGCTTCCTTGTGGGCATGACCTTCTCAAAAAGATAGGCCTTGGAGCTGTCCCCTCTCTTCGACCTTCTCCCCATGTTGACTTCCCTGCCTGTGAACCCTAGTGGCTGCAAGTGACCCCATAGATGTGGACACTGCCCTTGAATCCACAAGACTTTGTAACTACGGGCCCGTGCTCTCCCTGCTTTCTGTATCATTGCACGTGCCTTTGTGAGTCAGAAGAGGGACTGATGGTCTAGTATTGGACTGATGGACTTGAATTGGACTAGGCTGGGATGTTTTCCTGATACACAATGACTTCTGGATACAAAGCTCTTTCTTCCACATATATGAATGTCACTGGATTTGTTTCTCTAGTCAACCTGGCTTACCCCATGTGCTTATATCCCTAAAGTTTCAAAGAGTACCTTCATGCTTAGTCCTCAAAAAACAACATCAAGTGACTTTTGTGATTGTCATCTGTTTGAGAAAATTACTGTGCAATCTCCATGAGGGCGCTCATGAATCTTGATACGGGTTTAATGATTAAGAAACCTGAATGTCTGTGTCCAATGGAAAAGGGCTTTGTTTAGGGAAAGAGCACCTACCGGTGTTTTCTGATATCTACTAAAATATATTGAGATCAGTCTACTTACATTTAATTTCATTTTCAAATTTTAGAAGACATTCTGTTAATAATGCCATTGATTAATTACATGGTATTTAATTTTAAAATGTTGTTGAGGGGTGGAGATTGTACCAGTGTAAGCTAGCTATATACCACATACCCAAATTTATTCGCTTGTACAGAATAAATCCTCACATGATTAGGCATTGTTTCCCCAAACAATGGGAGTTGTTTGACAGGAACCATTGACAATAACATTCACTGGCAATGCCACTCACAGGTCTGCGAGAATAATACAGAGCTTAATGCAGTAAGTAGAATTCTAATGTACTGAGACAATGTTGGCATGCCAAAGGACAGTTCAGTAC